>APFE031075333.1:0-10324 GCA_000404065.3 Pinus taeda | reverse complement strand
GGTAAACCTTTTGCCTAGTTCTCTAGAGTAGTCACTTTCGCTCCTTTTCAGACTCCCTAAAAGAAAAGGTTCATCTGAGCACTTGTCCTTTCAGGCTCATTAAACCTCGAAAGAGATAGAGTCACATTTTTGTCCTTTTCTCGACTCTTGAAACATGAAAAGGTCAAATTTTGTTCCTGTGTCATAAAATTTACTACCCACGAAGCATTCCTGGTAAAAGTTCGAGTTCTTGGTTGTGATACGAGTGTTTTTTAGGCTCGTTCTCGATGGCAACATTCCCCGAGTCTTTTGGCCAAGGTCTTCCCCCAGATGGAAATCCCGGTCCGTTTCCTTCATTTGGAAATGTCGGTGCTCCGTATATGGCAACACTGTCCTTGCCTGGGTTAACCATTGGTTTACCCATATGGTTGTTTTCAACCTCGGTGGTCCCAAGTGTCATGACTCCTGTTCCACCGTCTCCTTCGTCTGAACCATGACATGATGATTCTAAGGCTGGGCCTAGGCCTTCTTCCCCTATTTCTTCCTCCTCTCCTCCTTCGCATGGTGAAAGTTTCACACCTAGTAACCAAGAGACTAAGAAGAAGAAGAAGAAAACAAAGAAGAAGAAGAAGTCCGATAAGCGCGAGGCCACCTGTCCACCTACTCCTCCAAGTACCGCTCAGGTTGGAACACCTTCTGTTCCTCTACTGAAGGTTAAGTTTCCTTGTAAATTGTGCAAGGGAGACCATCTTCTTCGTGATTGTCCTGGAATTCCTAGAGTCTTAGAAGCATGGTCTCAAGATGCAGCTCATCCCTCATTGTCCTTTGAAGCTCATGACGATCCTACCCTATCGACTGGAAACATTCAGAATAAAGGGAAGATTCGAATCCCCTGTAGACTAAGTGAAGGCAACCATTCCCTTCACCTTTGTCCACTCATGGATAAAGCTTCCGCTGTTTTGGAAAGTCTCACAGCTTCTTCACCCCAACTCCCCATTGGTTACCAGAGGCTCTCTTCAGACCCTCTCCCCATCGACAAAGAGATTGACTTAGATTCTTCTCTTGTCCATGCTCCTCCTTCCAAACCTGGCTATGCTCAGCCTGTTCTAGACCAACCATTGGTCGGAGAGAGTGTCGACTTGGGTTCACCACCTGTTGATAACTCTGTTTCAAAAGAGCACCATGCTCATGTTCTTCTCGTCTCATCAGATTCTCCGGAGTCCAAAGACGACTCTCTTATCCTAGTTGATCCAGAGAGTGCTTCTTTGATTTCGGTAGAGCATGGGGGCAATCATATCATTCCCCCACCAAGTAGTTTGGTCGTTTCCTTCAACTGGAGTCAGTTGACTACTTTCCGCCTTCTAGCCTATGTTGCTTTCAAGATTACAGTACACGCCTATGACAAGGCAGTACCTGGCACTGTTCTGGATGAGGGTGCATCTGTCAGTCTTATGCCTTCCACTACTTGGCAAGCTTTGGGTTCCCCACAACTTGTGTCGGTCACACAGAATCTGTTGGCCTTTGATGAAGGAGCCTTTCAACCTATAGGGGCCCTCCCAATGTTTCCTGTTACTTTGGGGGGCAAAACCGTCTATATCGACGTCATGGTTGTCCAAGGTGCGAATTTCAGTCTTCTCCTTAGCCGTGACTATATTTATGCCATGGGGGCCCTTGTCTCTTCGCTTTTCCGTGTGGTCTTCTTTCCGCACGATGGAAGAATCATGACTATAGATCAATTATCATTCTTTAGTCCCCCGAAGCCTCCTGCACAGCTATCATCCCCTCTTGGTTCTTGCTCGCAAGTAGTACCTTCTTCGCCACAGGTCAATTATGTGGCTGCCCATTCCATCTCCACCTCTACTGATGATCATGCAGATGGTCTTGTACATCATGTACTGGGGGAATTGGAACCCGATCTATCATTGGCACATCCTAACATGTATTCCTCCCAGAGGGCGTTTCTTCCATCCCACGAAGACCTCTTGGGAGCCATGTTCTCTTTCGACCAATGAAACCGGGTATTCTCGAGGATAGTTTGCTCCTATGTCAACCTCGTTCAAAAATGAAATCGAGCATCCCGAGGATAGTTCTGATCTTGTGTCGACCTTGTTAAAAAATGAAGCAAGGTGTCTGGAGCATAGTTCCTTGTCTTGTGTCAAGCTCATTAAAAAATGAAACAAGGAGTCACAAGGATAGTTTGTTCCTGTGTCAACCTCAGTAAAAAATGAAACTGGGTGTCTCGAGGATGGTTCATTTCCTGTGTCAACCTCGTTAAGAAATGAAAACAGGGGTCTAGAGGATAGTTTGTTCCTATGTCAACCTCGTTAAAAAATGAAACAAGGGTTATGAGGATAGTTCTTTTACCGTGTCAACGTCATTAAAAAATGAAACAACGCCCTTTCCACATCGAGTCTTTGCTTAAGATCTCGTAAAATCCAAGTCGAGTCTTTCCAAAATCTTGAAAGTGAACCTTCATTACATCCACCTCGTTGAATGCAATGAAGCTTGGGGGGCATGTACCTCAATTTGCGTTATTATGCCTGGGGGCATGCAAACTCATAACAAGCATAGTTTTTCGTTTCAAGCTTGTGTAAACATGAAACCGAATCCAAGCAGAGTTCTCCATGGTTCAAGTTTGTGTAAAAATGAACCCATACTTTATTTACATCTCATGATTTCCATTTATCCGCTAAATTTTGCTAGATGAGCCTTGGTTGTTTCATTCCATTGCTTCCATCTCTTTGGCTGATCATATGCTTTCACTTGGTTGTTTTTCCTTTTCCTGAGGAACCATAGTGATGAGTGGTTTTATTATCTAGCCTCTTGACCGTTACATGTTTTGAGCAGTTCCACCATTGCCGGAGCCAGTTGCTATCCTTTATACCACTCGTTCCTCTAGGGCGAGTCACCTTTAAGCTCTTTTCTGACTTGTAAAATATGAAAAGATTGCTGAGTATCCCTTTTGACTCGTTAAACGAAATAAAATGTGGTCTGATTTAAGCTCTTTTCCGATCATGTAAACATGAAAAGATTCCAGAATTTTGTCGTTTCAAGTCTGATATTAGTTACAAAACGACGTGGTTTCAATCACTTTTTTACTTTTTCGGGTCAAGATCACTAATCACGAAAAGTACTCCTTGATCGCAATGGTCAAGTGGTTCTTTCAAGTATCGTTTTATACTTTTTCGGGCTCGAGAGACACAAATTTACGAAAAAGGACCCCCCTGGAGTTTTCTTTTCCATGTCTTTTTCATGAAAAAGACTCCGAGTTTTACCTATGTCGGACTTGTTAAACCCTGATGACATTGGACTCGTCACCATGACGAGACTCGAGCTTCTCCTCCCTAGGGCTCGTTAAAACTATTACTAGGTTGGATTTGACCGAAGGTCGAACTTATATCACAAGCATATGCTATTCCCTTCAATCTTGTTTTCAAAAATAATTGGGGTATTCGCCAGCAATGGTGGGGGAAAATTTGGAAAACATCGTTGATTGTCTTTGGAAGCTAGTCACTCTTTAACATCGACACTTCTGCTTCTTGTCGGGTTGGGACATACATACATCGTCATTTGGCCTTCTGCAGGTTTGGTTTTTCATTTAGCCTCATTCTATCTGATCCATGCTGTTTTCATCAAGCCTCTGATCCTTTGGTACCTGAATGCTGCCACCCTCCGAAGTCATGTCACCGACATTTTCAAGAGTATAATCCTTCTGCAATTTACACCTCTGTCTCCTTCTCTAATACTCTGTTTCACCATCTACCACTTGTTCCTTATCTCGTGTCGTTGATGGGGGAAACATTATGGCCCTCCTGCGATGGGTCATCTCTGTCGACATCAGCTCATTATCCAGGAGATTGATCTAGAGATCCCCTTTGGTACCTTAGAGCTTGCATGCCTCAATGGCAAGTTCTTCACACCTGACGGTTGATTTGCATCATTGGTCGTCGATTGGGTGATTCCATGAGTGTTCGACTTCAGCTTCTTTTTCACACTCCGTGGATTGTACTGGATAGTACCTTGAGAACCATTGGCATTATAGGTGGTTTCTCTCATGCTTGTTAACGGTTTTTATCATTGAATGGTAATCCAGCGACTTTCTATCATGCTCAACTTCAACACCTCTATTTGCATGTTAGAATTTGTACTATGGTTGGTTGGGTTCAAGACCCCGAACTCAGATCACACACGTTCGGGTTGCGTGTATTGGTTTCTGGTTACATGACTCGTTGATGGATGGCTGCGACCATACCTTTATCATTATCATGGTCTCATTAGCAGGATGGCTGTGCCCATACCATAGACCTATTTCATATGTCTTCTGGATGGCCGCGCCCATGCCTAGACTACATGTACTTCAGAGATATTAGTTCGACTTGCGTATAGGTTCTTCTAGATGGTGTTCCAACTCAGTTGTTTTCTAAATAATTTCACCCCTCCCACTCTCTCGGGCTTCATACTTTAGGGGGCATCTGTTACATAGTAATTTATCACCGCTTTCACTCCTAGTCTTCTCATAGTGTCATGTGTCCAAGTCAAACATGCTTATGACAGACAAATTCTCTCCTATGCTCCCAATTGACCCACTTTTCCTAAAGTATCTGCCTAATCACAGTTATAGGCTTGATAAATGCGCTGAAAGGAGTTGATGAATAGTCCATTTGTGCTACCAGTGCGGAAGTACATTGATTCCCACGATGGCCCAATTTTAAGCACCAGCGCGGGGCTATGTGGTATCTTCAGTGATGATCTGACTATCTGCACTAATCACTTATGATGTCAGCACTGAAGCTCAGTTTTGTACCCACAATGATCCAGATTGGGCGAATTGTTCCAACAATCGACCTTCCAGATAACTCCAAACCTAGTTGTTGGCCTTGTTTATGTCGCCCTTCCTTCCTTGGTGTGGCAATTCTATCAATTGTGCTACCTTCCTTGATGATAAGCTCTACTTTCCACATTTCATGGAGGCTCCTCCTCCTATTTAAACTCTCACCATTGCTATGCATTGCTAGTTGGATAGTTCCTGATAGTTGGCTAGTTGAGCAGTGCTATTAGTGTTTTGTGGGTTTGCTAGATAGCTGGTGTGAGAGTGACAAGTGTGGGATTGTTGATAGCTTGTGGAAGGTTGTGAAGTGCCCTTGATCTTGTGTAAAACTTATGAGTGAGAGAGCTCTTGTATGTTGGGAGATCCATCTTCAATGAGTGAATGCTTGAGGAACATGTTGGCTGGACTCTTTCTGAGAAGGCTTGCGACGTCAAGACTTTGGTTGTAAGATGATTCTTATTTCATTATTAATGCAATCAATGATGTTCTCCTATGTCTTGTATGTAATGTACTTGATAACTCATGACTTCTTGACTTTGTGAGTAAATATTTCATTGTTGTATCCGGTTACGTGCTTTGTTGTATTTCCTTTGCTTTGTTTCAGGTTGATCACTTGTTGAGGAGAAGGAAGCGGAAGCTGGAGTAGCGCAACGGAACTCTATCGACCACCAGTTGAGGTAGGCCTCCAAATTGAACTGTTTAAGGAAAGCTATTGTTGATCTGTCCTTGTTTGTGACTAGACCCACTCTAGGGCTAGAGGGGTTGCCTATGTTTGCAGAGGGAACACTTTCCTGCATCACATTGCCTTCATGAGGAGGTGAAGCAAAATGAAGAAGTGGCTCCCTTTGGAACACCATCAATCTCTTCAAGGCTGTCAGAGTCTCCACAAATCTCTAGTTCAAGTGTGTGCTTCTAAACACCTGCATCCTGCAAATGATGTTACAAGCCATTGCATTCCTCTTGAATACAATCTTCACACTTTGCAATGCAACTCCTTCTTGGCAGGTTTCGAACTCCTTCCATACGACTGTCCATAGCCAACACCTAAAGACTTAGGCCTTTCCTCAACCATTATTGGTTCAACGATACCTTGCACATGCTTTCCCAAGCCCTTTCCTTCATAGCCCATCTTGGACATTAGCTTGGAACCTATGCCTCTAGTATGTTTTTCAAAAGAGCCAATATAAGTATTCTTAGAGGAATTTGAAGACAAACTGGAATGGTTTACCTCTTTTTCAAGCTGATACTTGACTAAGGCTTTTTGGGCAATAAAGAGTCATGTCTCCAACTCATGCATACTTCTCAGGTTCATATTTTCAATATGAAGTTGCCTCTCCATTTCCTACAATTTGACAGAAAGCAATTGCTTCTCTTCCTTCATGGAATTCAACTGCTCTCTAAGTATGTTGCTCTTCCTTCCATCGTCATACATTTCTCTCACCATATCCATCATCGTGGACAAGGCTTGCTTCATGTCTTCATCAAAGAGTCTTGTGATGAAGAAAGAATAATTTGAGGACTCATTTGTAGAAGTAGTTATTATGCTAATGAACAAAGGAACTTCAAACCAGATTAATAAAGAGCTTATTCAACAACCTTTTGCAACAAACCTCTTGTGCTTCAAGGATTGCCTTGAGGTCCTTTGGGATAGAAGAATGCCTCCAACCCTTCTTCCTTCTTCTCCTTCCTGGAACGAGTTATCAATAGCTTTCCCTTCACCTCTGTGTTATCACTCAGGTTGTTCCCTGGATCCAGGAGGGAATACGACCGAGGTAACCACTAACCAATCTTTCAGCTTCAGATCCTAGCCAATCTGCAACCAGAGAGGGCTCTCTCTTTGTGATTTAGATTTGTTTGATTGTATATTAGGCTAGTTATTAGGTACAAGTTTTTGTTTGATGTTTGGAAGGTGACATTCAATAGTTAAGGCAGTAAGTTGAGGGAAGTTCAGACCATTGGGTTGATGGAGTCTAATGGAAATGAGCCTCTGGGATGGTTTATTTGGCAATAAGATAATTACAGAGCAGGATAATTAAGCACAAAACAACTTTGAAGCTTAAATAAGATGAAATGAAGTTAAGAAATGAAAGGCAATCAAGAATCTTTCATTTATAATAACAGAGGGAAATTGTATAAACATTATTAGGGAGCAGTTAAGAATTCCCTGATGATATTTAGAGTGAAATAACCAGGGAGACAAGAGCACTCAAGAATTCTTGCCTATGCTAGTCCGGTGGAAAACATAAAAAATTACAGGAATTGAACACAGAGTATAGAAAATTAAATTCTGGGTTATCCTTCTTTCCTGTAACTTAGAACATGATATTTAGATGATAAGTATGACACAAATACAATAACATAAGAGTAAAGAAGACTTATTGATCCATGTAGTAACACGAGAATTATGCAATAGATCCTTTTGCCATTGATTCCATAACCAGCAAGTTCACCAACAAAGCATTCCAGCAATTTTTATTTCTGAAGAGTTCTCAAAAACATACAGTGCAGGTCCAGAATGATATTCACCAGCCAACAATAATACATCTCTTTAGCAAATATTTATAGAAGTTTACAAAATATCCCATAGGGAAATATCTGGACATAAATTTATCCATCTACTCTGACAGAAGTAATAACTAATGTGGGAAAAAACTACGCAGCAATAACTGAGGAAATAAATGCGCTTTACTGGCTGTTGTAGGTGTCCTGTTTGTTGTTGACTCTTTGACTCTGATAGCCGGTTGATGACCGCTTTGCTGATGTGCTTTCTTGTTGTGCTGTCTTTTGCAATTTGTGCCTAAGTTTGTTTGAATGCTTTTGGCACTAATTCCATCTACTGTCGATTTGATTTTCCGATAGCAGAGCCATATAATGCAATTTGCTTGTTATGCAGACAATTTAGAAGAAGAAAATCAAAACTACTTTAAGATCTCAAGCAGGGTTTTCCACCACTGATCTATTGGTAATTGATGTTTTCTTAATTTAAATAATGTCTCATCATCTTCAGTGTATGTGTAATAATTTGGCCAGATTGGAAAGAGATGTGCTATCTCATGCTCAATGTAAAACAAGTCTTCCAGTTTATCATACAAGCTTTGTCCAGAGGGAGGCACTATTTCTTCTGAGCCACTTGATGATGATGTAATTTGATTTTGCACATAAGTATTTAGGCTGTATGCATATTGTTCCTATTTTAACAGCTTCCCAGTGCTAGTGACCAGGCTGGGTAAACCTTTGCTCTGTAATATTGAAATTTTCTGTCTGAAGGCATGTACCTCTGTCTGCATTTCTTGACACTTTCTTTCTATAGTTTGAACAAAATTTCTCATGGTCAGCACTTTCTTGACTCTTACAATAGTCTCTGTCCTGTTCTGAATGTTCAGAGCTGCTAGCTGCTCACCAGTACGAGTATTCAAAAAATGAATCAATTGATTGGCTTGCTCAGGCTTATCTGCCAATAATGCTCTGGCCTTCTGAGTTTCATATTGAGCTACCCGCATCAATTCTATCTGATAAAAAATAGTTTGTATTGCTGTCCATTGATCAGCAATAGCTTTGCCAATCTTATCACACAAAATTGTCTTTATTTCAGTCAGGGTTCTATGGAGAGTGAGGTCCTTCTCCAAGGCCTTTAATTTGTTCTCTAGGGCCTTTACTTCCCTGGTCTTCTCGGCAACTGTCATCTTTGATTTGTCATAACTAGCCTCAATCTTGGCTAGCTTTTCCTTGGTCTCCTTAATTTATGCCATTTGTAATTCCAAAGCCTTAATTTCTTTCATCATAGCTTCCATGCTCAAGTTGGCTTCTTGCAATGCTGCTGTTGTAGTCGCTGCTGAAGTTGAGGCACCTACTGCTGAAGTTGGATCCAGGGGAGGTGCTACTGTAGTGACTGTTGTAGGAGGAGCTGTGATTCTTGGAGCTGTTTGGGATGGTTGAGGGGCCAACTCTAGCTATTTCCCTTGTTGAGCTTCTTCCAATGCTTTTTCTGTGTCTAACAGCCTTTGGTTCATCCTCATAATCAGGCTGACCACATCCTCTAACTCCTGTTGTTGTGCCACCTCTGTGGTTTGAGGATGTATTGTAGCTGGCAGCTTTAATTGTCTTCTCAAGGCTACTATATCCTCTTCCTTTTTCCTGATCAAGGCCTGTGTGCCTTTGGGATCTTTGGGATCATGTCCCAATTCTATAATAATCTCTTCCAAGGATGTTATCCTATTATCCTTGGCCAATGAGGAGGATTTCTCCAGCTCTAGTTGGGCAGAAGTATTATACAAAGAATTCTGCAATCTATGGGCCATTAGAGCCTTATCTGCTAGGGTGGAGTATACCATTTCTCCAACTTGCTTATGCAACTCAATCTTGTCTATTGGATGTATGTCTTTGGCGAGGACCTCTAGATTGGTTCTAATATAGTCTGTAGCTGACTGTGGCTGCTGTACCGTGGGTCTGAAGTGACTAAGAGTCATCTTCCCTGCTTGCATGTCATATGCTGCCATCAGCCTTTGTTGATTTGTTGGTGCCATTCTCATCAATTGATTGTAAAGCTGAAACCTTATTGGCTCGTTTCTAGCTTTGATCTCAGTGAATGCTCGTTTGATATCCGAGCCCTGCTTGGTCTGCTATTTGGAGGATGAAACCTCCCCACCTGGTTGTCTCTCTTGCTCCTGCTGGAAGGAGCTGGCCGATGTTTCCAAAATAGGAGGGATCTGCTGTTCAGAAGTTCCCTCACCTCTGATATTGCCTGTAGTTTCCTCAGTAATTTCTTCCTCTGAATAAGGGTTTAGCCTCTGTCTTTTCTCACCTTTCTGGTCGGTGGATGCCCCTGTAGGTGTTTCTTCCATTCTGTCCCTCTTTTTAGCTCTTTCCTCATTATGAGGGGTTTGCAATACAGGGATCTCGGCTGCCTTTTGTTGCGTCTGTTGGCATTATGATGCATGTGTTGTACTTGATGGAAACCCTCTCATAGAAGATCATCTCACTTGTATACATTCAGATGAATCTACAGAAGAAATATTAGATGTGACAGAGTGCATAGGTTATCGGACAACAAAAAGGGATCAGATGACAGTTCACAAGTAATCTTTGCCATCAAGTCCAAAGGGGGAGATTGTTGGCATTATGGCTAAAGTGTTGTACTTGATGGCAACACCCATGGCATGGCTCTCAATATGATGAGAAGAAAAGTTCATGGAATTTTATGCGAGAAAAGTTTATTTCATGTGGGAAAAATTACCTTTGGTCCATGGTAGTTAGTCCTTGGAATTTGAACCTATGGTTTTTGGACCATGGCATCTCGACAGACGTGTTGATCCCTAGTATTGAGTTGATGGTATTGATTTGTTATGGTTTTGGCCCGTGGTATTGGTCCATGATTTGAGGAAGAGCTTGCCTATATAAAGCAAAGGAGATCATTTGGCTTGGGTATGCTTTTGGGTTGAATATCTTAAGATCTGAAATATTGGTTATTGTTTCAAAAGCTCGATCTATATAAAAGTGAAGTGGAAAGCGAATCTGTGA
>APFE031075331.1:0-17434 GCA_000404065.3 Pinus taeda | reverse complement strand
AACAACCATAATAATTAAGTTATTAGTATGAAATATCTACTTTGTCTATTAGCATAATAATAGTGATATCTATTTTGGAATTTACTTTCATTTTAATTTAAAAAATCTTAAAATTAAATCTAGAAAAAGCATGGAAGCCAAATAAATAAAATTAATGGTAAGTGGAGATTGGTATCAATTGATGATAAACATCAAAATACGAACCCCATGATACCTCTCTCATTTCATGGGCTAAAAAACACATAAAAATAAATTAAATTATAAATTTACTATATATTATTTTTTAGTTATAATATTTTTTTTCATGCAGGGTTGAATATCGAATAATCATCGTGAAGAAAATTTAGGGGTGAAATTTTTCCCATGGAGAAAATTAAAGGGTTTAAAATTTTGTTTGGGAAATTATATTTACTCATAGTTCATTACTAATAACTACTCAAAATTTATTTTATAAAAGAATAAGGTTTGGAGGTTGACATAACCTTATTTCAAGGGAGAATAGAAAAAGATAAATCAGCTCATGAAGAGCTACAACTTTCATTCACCACAATTTGCAAGAAAGGGTATTTTGGTAGCTATTTTGTTATAATTTATGCTAGTGTTCATTAAACCTTCAAATGAATTTATGCCCGCTAGTGGACATGTGTAGTTTGTTATAAACTCTGGAAAGAAAGCTACATATTCTAGTTTGACAATGCAAGGGGTAGTTCACGTTCGTTATATTATCTGAAAAAAGTAGCGTATTACACTCCAGTATGTATGGGCGCATGTAGAATAGAAACATGATGGTGAAATTTGTTATATTCAAAAGAGAAATCTATCACAGTCTGATAACGACATGATACGTTATGGAAATCATGAAAATTGGGAGCCAATGAAACCTTTAAAAGGTGTGAGAAGTACATATACGTCAAGTTTGTTATAATTTATGCCTAGTGTTCATCGAACATTCAAATGAATTTATTCCCAGTAGTGGGCACGTGTATTTTTTTATAAACTCTAGAAAGAAAGCAAGTTATTCTAGTTCGACAATGCCTGGGGTTGTTTGTGTTTGTTATATTATGTGAAAAAAGAAATGTATTACAGTCTGATATGTATGGGCATGTGTAGAACAGAAACATGATGGTGAAACTTGTTATATTCAAAATAGCAATCTATCACACTATGATAATGTTGTGATATATTATGGAAATCATGAAAATTGGGAGTGGATGAAACCTTCAAACGGTGTGGGAAGTACATATAGCTGTAGAAGAAAGTGGAGAAATTGCTATATATATATATATATATATATATATATATTATTTTGTTGTGTTTTGGTCCTCCTCTATCTATGTTCAGATTGGCACATCTATGTACTTGGATGTGGTTGGTTTGAGTCTGAGTTAGTGAGTAAGTCTGTCGTTTGAGTCTCTCTTGGTCGTCATTGTTAGAATGAGATAATTTACAACTTTTGATTTCATGGAGATAAATGACTGTATGCATGGATGCTATCGAATTGCATTTATATGGTCTAATTTTAAGATCGACCATGTTATGATTCCCTTTTATCAATTTGATTGCAAATGTTGCAAATTTCTTGGTATCGTGTTCATGTCATCCTCAGTTGCAGGGAATGGTGACATTGATTTCTTGGATGAGCTCAATGGAGAAGAGAGGAGAGACAAGACTTAAATATGATGCAAACCCTTCATCATCCCTCGCAACCAATTTGAGCTCCAATTATGTAATACCTTCCATTTTGATTCAAGAGTTTCCCAACAATAACTCCATGAATTTTCAAGGAATCTTCCATGTCTACTAAATTTAAAAATTTATGATTAATGAATTCCAAAATCACTTTTAATAATTGAACTACTTCCAAAAAACATGATGAGTATGTCCTTGTTTAATCAAATTTTTAAGTGATTATCATATATTTATCTAATTAACTCTTTTATTTTTCTCTTTCTCTGTTCAATTAACTTTTTATTGGTTTCATGCTAGTTTAATCAATCCATCACACATAACCGGTGGGTCTTTTATTGTTCTCTATCCATGTTCAATTAATTTTTTATTGGTTTCATACGAGTTTACTCAATCCATCATGCATAACCTACTGATCTCTTCTTATGGAATTAAAATATGTTTTTATTTCCATCAACTTAGCCGGCTGCATTTTTTGAAAGATAAAGCTTACATTTATTCCTAATTTAAGTCTCCTCTACAATGCAACTTAATTACAATTTTTTCCTCGCATGTTTGTTAGAATTAGTTTTATAAATTTAAAAGTGCGTGTTTATTAGAATTAGTTTTATAAGTTTAAAAGCTAATTACAAGATATGTAATATTATTAAGCTCCATTTCAAATTAATGTTGTAATATATTAAACCAGCCATATCAAATCGGGTCTATAGCGTGAGTGTATAAATATTTTTCTACAAATAAACTCACTTAACTCTGACTAAATATGTTCGTAATACTCGAAGTTAAATCTTTTTGTACAGTGTGGCACTTTAAATATACATAAATCTCATTGTACGTGATTCAACATGTGATAAGGACCTTGAAAGTCTCATCCACAGGAAGATGAAGCACCTGTAACAATGATTCTCTACCTTGGAAGGACATATTCTTATTAATATTCCTCTCTCCTTAGACCCAATTGCAGTTAGCACCTGTAATAGCGATTCGCTACCTTGGAAGGACATATTCTTATTAATATTCCTCTCTCCTTAGACCCAATTGCAGTTATTCCTCACCCATCGCTAGGAAATTAAATTCTCTTCTAACATATAAACACAAATAACAACAAAAACTAAATGGTTAGAATTTCAATATGTTTGTTATGTTCTGTTCTAGTATAATGGTGATCAATTAGTTGAAACAGAGCACTACAAGTGTGTATAATGGTGATGAATTAGTTGAAATAGAGCCTTACAAGTATATTTTCTTAATTCACCATTAGATTAAAAATATGTCTTAATAGCCAAGGTATTGAAAACAAGACAATGACCAATTAGCATACAATAATGTTGATTTTGTATTTTGTGTTTCAACCACCGTAACATGATTTTCTCCAATGTTGAGGAAGTTACTTGCAATTACATTTGAGACCACATAAAACCATAGGAAATGCAAAATTACAATACCTTTATTAAATATATAAGATGAATAGTAGTGTTCCATCATACTTACCTCTACTACAAGTGGAGGTTTTCTGAAGTTTCCTTCTGGTTGTATGTCAATTATTTTTGGGGTCTACAGAATTTGTCTATGGTAATTGTGCTTTTGGTTTATTTTAGTTTTCAAATATTTTATATAATTTAGATATATTGATTTTAGATAGTTTTGGAGATTTCGAATAAGCATTGAGTTCTCTTAGTGATTACACAAAAAACTTTTGATATTATTTCTATAATTTTGATTACTTGAATTGTTGTTTACAAAATTAATTATTTATATTGATTTTTTTTATGTAGATTGTTTGTTTGGTTAACATTTATGTACTGATATATGAATTATCATTGTAAATAAATATGAAAATTTGTAAATATTGTAAGTATTATAAATAGAGTGAAATGATATTTAATTTTTTAATGTTTTTTTAGGAAGATGAGAGGATGAGATAATGGAGGAAATCTGAAAAGATTGTAAAATACTATAAATAAAGAGAATCAAATGATATGTAATTATTTTTTCTTTTTATGTTTTTCTTAGGAGGATAAGGGGGAGGAGGAGGAGATGAGATGGAGGAGGAGGGAAAAGGGAAACATTGAGAAGGAAGTGGCAGAGGTTGGGGAGGGGGAGGAGGAGGGAAAGGAGGAGGAGGAGGAGGTTGGTTGTGGAGGAAGAGGAAGAGGAAGAGGAGGACGTGGTTGTGGAGGAAGAGGAAGAGGGGGGATGTAGATTCAGAGGAGGAGTGGGTAGAGGTAGATGAGGGGGCCAACAGGGAGGCAGAGGAGGTGGCGGGAGGTGGAGCAGGGGTAGGCAAGAGAGGAGCGGGAAGAGGTGGAGGCGAAGGAAGTGGAGGAGGAAGAGGAGAAGGTGAGAGGGAGAAAAAGGAGCGGGAGGCAGCAGAGGAGGGAGCGAAAGGAGGAAGGGGGAGAGGTAGAGGCAAAGGGGGGAAATATCATACAACATGTGTTCATACTGGGGAATATATATTGAGGAAAAAATGACATAATATATTGGGGGATATATAGGGGTAAATGTTTTTTGTATTGGAAAATATAAAAAATGGATCTCAAAGTTAGTGAAAAATACCAAGTGGCGTAAAAAATGTAAAAGAAAAAATGGATACTTACAATATCTAGTGAAAGTAGGGGTTTCTTAAATTGGGAAGCTATATTGGGTTTATATTGGTAGGGGGTTAAATAATGTGATTTTTAGAGGCATTTTCAAGTATGTACTCAAGTTATGTGTATTTTTTAATATGCCACAAACGCACGTGATAGGTCAGAGGTTCACTTAGTGAATCCCCTATGAGTTAGGGAGGGGAAGAGGAGGAGGTGTGTGGTAGGAGGTGGAGGAGTTAGAGGGGGTGGATGTGACGGGAGAGGATGGCGAAGAGGCAAAGGAGACAAGGCTGTGGGGGGAAGAGGAGACAATAGAGGAGGGGTAGAGGGAGGAGAGGGGAAGGGAGGGGGAGGAAGTAGGGGGAGAGGCATAGGTGGAGGTGTGGGAGAGAGGGAGGAGGCAAAGGTAGGAGGAGGAGGAGGCGGAGGTGGAGTGGGGGAGGTGGAGGTAGAGGGAGGCAAGGAGGGGTGAGGAGGACGACAAAGTTGTGGAGGAGGAGCAGGAGGAGGGGTGGGGGAGGTGGATACAAAGAAGGAGCAGTGGGAGGAGGATGAGGGATAAGAGGCTAAGGACGGGGGAGAGAGAAGGAGAGGAGATGAAGGTAGGAGGAGGAGGGAGAGGTGGTGGGAGAGGAGGAGAAAAATTCTTTTAAAGTTACAAAGGCTTTAAAAATTAGGATACATGATTTGGGATTTGGGGTTTAGGGTTTAGGTTCTATAACACTCTAGTAAATTCTTTTAATAAAAACTTAAATAAAAGTTACAAAATGATTTCTGAAATGTTATCAAACTCTTAGTGTTTATGGTTTACCTTTTGGGTTTTACGGTTTGGGATTAAGGGTTTCATGTTTAGGGTTTAGCTTTTGATATATCTTAGTGATACTTTCGACTATGACGTGAGGACTATGATCATGATATATGGAAATGCTAGCTATAGTGTATATATGACAACATTTCCATTAATGCTTGTGTAGAGTCATCAAAGAAATGAAACTCGAATGCATAATCTTATCTTGTTGAATACCCATGATTGGTTATTTTGTTAGAGTTGTAATGTATGCATAGGAAATGTTGAAGGGTTGATTTTGGAGTGTAGTAACTAAGTCCATGAATTGAACTTAAAATTCTACACTGAGGATCCAGTGGAGTATAGTAGGTAGTTGTTAGTATTATGCCAAGTGGGTATCTGACAAGTTGCGTACATCGAATATTGTGGTAAGACAATTTGGTTTTGGAAGCTACAAAAAACTTCATCAACTCAAATTTACATTCATGGAGAAAATTGTTTCAAGAATGGAAAACTAAAAATCTTGAATTTATTAGAATGATTATCCATGTTTGATATGATTTATCATTATTTCTGTTGCAATTTCAATACCATGATACACCACCACTAGCATTTAAAAATTATTAATCGTAATGGTTCCTAATCATTGCATAATATTTATGGAAGTCTTCTTTGGAATTAAATTCGATGTTCCATACATTTACCAATTTTTATTTTTATTTTAATTATAAGTATCGAAATAAATTTAAAATTTCCATTTATATCATATTTAATTATAAGTATATTTTAAATACCATCTAATATATTCTCATATTTCATTCATAAAATTTATTAATTCCCAATGTAATAAACATCTTTAATTCTTTGGAAAATAAACCATAACTATATAAATGACAAATTCAAAATTAAAAGGATTTCAAAACATAAAAAAACTAGTTATTTAAATGCTTTTATACCCTAACCAATTCCTCATATTTATGGAAGTCTTATTTGGAATTAAACTATCTCTACACATTTACTACATTTTACTCTTTTTTTTTATAATAAGTACAAAAAAAATTTAATACTTCTATTTATATCATATTAGATTATAAATATATTTTAAATAATATTTGATATGTTTTGATACTTCATTCATAAAATTTATTAATTCACAATCTAATCAATATATTTAATTATTTAAACAATGAGTATTAGTTATAATAAATATGTATTTTTAACCCTGTGATTATATTTTCTCTCTCTTTGGACCAAGTTTGATTGTAATTTGGAGGAATGTTTTAGGCTGACTTTAATCTACATTGAAGGTTGAGTTTGATTGACTTTGACCAAGCCAAAAAAGAGGTATCTTGACCATTTACTGTTAACTGGTTAGGGCACATTGATTGTTGTTGACTTTCCAAAATTGCGGAACTTCATCAGGCTTATCATATTTATATTGGTTTGGGTAATTTGCAAAAGTCAAGTCACATTGACCTTGACTTTGTACTATATTGGACATTCTCTCTCTGTTGAACATTTGATATTTGATAATAAGAAGGATAGATTAAGGATTTCCCCATCTTGGCGATTTTTCCCTGACTTTAGCCGAATATTGGTGTTCTCTTGTCTTGACTTGTCTTCTGCATTTATTGTTTATGCTCTATCTACAGTTATGGTCCATGTGAATTAATGGTTTATGTGATTTCTATTGAGAATAAAAGTGGAATTAACATTGGGCTAATAAAAGGACATTGAAGTAATTTTTCTAAGCATAGAACATACCATTGTTATCTAAAATTAACATATATTCATAAATTTCATAGCAATATTTGACCTGCATTACTCTAGCATCTTGATATTTGTCATTCAACTATTTGTAACTACAATGTTCTTTGTATGGCCCTCGTGCATACATATTATGCACCATATATATACTATTCTCATTTCGAGGTCACAAAAACCTATGTATATTGTTGGATTCTATTTGTTGATCTTTCTTTAATGCATCTTCACAAGACATAATTTTTTTCCATTCTGAAAGGAACCCTAACTTTCTGGAGAAATTTAGTAATGAAACACTTCCAAAGCCAATCCTTGTCATTTATATAAGGGATATAACTAAATAGGTCCTTGAATATTTTCTCATAATATATAACCAACTCAATAGGAAGTTGTTCGATTTCCTTAATTTTTGATGCCACGGCATGCTTAACATCTTGGTTTAAAAAAAAAAAAAGCAGGAAATAAGTGTTAATTTCATCCTTTATTCTATTAATATTTTATGTAAAGTTGAACTAGGTTAAAAAAAATTTCTTAGTACACTCACAAACTTTGTTTCAGTATGTGCCTTTTGACATTGTGTTCTTTTGTTACTACCTATTTTCACTAGTCTTGGTTTTTATATTTGACCACCATTTTTTTATGCATTATGTATCTTCATTGAACCTTGTTACTATTTATTTTTAATAGTCTTGGTTTTTATATTTGACCACCATTTTTTTATGCATTATGTATCTCCATTGAACCCCTCTGTCAGATGTGTTTTAACTTTTCCAATGATTAAATTCGGTGAGGGATTCTTGCCATGAGATTTTCATATTGTGTAAGAAAGTTAATGTCTCCTCCTTCAAGTATAACATTGATCCAAGTGCCTTCCATCTCTAACATTTATATCTAAATTCTATTAGTAAATTGACAATCTTCATTTTGTTGACCCCAAACTAAGGCTAGACCAAATTAATTATGCAGGTGGCATTGAGGGATTTCATCAATATCAAGACATGGTCTTGTTGGATTTAACATTCTAAGTATTGCATATCTCTAGTGTCCACTCATTGACTTCCACAATTTTCATACTTTATTAACATATGCAAGCTCCCAAGCCTGCCTCCACCATATTCATATCTCATCTAGTTTAGGAATTGTTGTAGTTGCTACCTCTTCCACATCCAATCATTCATCATCTCTTGACTCAATTATGTTTGGCACTTTGTTGACCCATTACTACACTAGAACGTCTTCTCTGTAGATTGACAAGGGTCCATATAGTCAAATAGCTTAGATCCTCTTTTAACTTTTTCCTTGCTGAATTTTATACAATCTGATCAAGGGTTTGTATCATGCTTTTCTTCTTTCAATTAGTTTCTTCAAATATTTTTCTAATGTATACTCTCTTTGCCTCTCAATAGCTTGTTTATTTCTTCTTTTTGGAATGATTGAACTTTCTCACAACCGCCTCCTTTAGTCTAGCCAACTATGGCTTTTCTTCTTCTTAGAGGCACCTCATGAGTGGCTACACTGCAATTATCAATCCTGAACTTACTCTTGGTCAATGATGGTAATCATTATTTCATTTTCTTAAGAAATACTCTAAATTCTCTTGTTTTTATTTTTTCTTTCAACTAGTGTTGATCAAAGTTCTTAGAAGAGGTCATGCTTTCAGGTAGTGTCCAACTCCCTTTTTGATAAGAAATTTATATAATATTGTCAATATAAGCAAGAGGGATTTGTTGTGTAAGTCATCGTAGAAACTCGGTAAATTTACATCATCTAAATTTGTGCGTTCTTCAATTTATTGTTGCTAGGAAAACTGGGTTGAGGGAAAAGCAAATTGAAAATTTGGATACTCTGCTATTATTGAGGGAAAAGCAAATTACAAATTTATTACAAATTTGGATACTGTGCTATTGGAAACTTGCAAATTTAAGAAAACAAATTAGTTAAAAAGAAAAACTAAAATTTTGTTTACAACAAATTTGATACCATGTTTTTAAATAATCCTTTTGAAATTCCATTAGTAGTACCATGTTTTTAAATAATCCTTTTGAATTTCCATTATGACTACTATTGGAAACAACAAACAAAATGTCGCAATCCAACATGCTTTTTCCACGTCTGCTTTTGCAGAGGTGGCAGTGAAGAGAAGTGATTTTTCGCAGTCGAGAAAAGCACGAATGTTGCAGAGGTGGCAGTGAAGAGAAGTGATTTTTCGCAGTCGAGAAAAGCACGAACGTTGCAGAGGTGGCAGTGAAGAGAAGTGATTTTTCACAGTCGAGAAAAGCACGACCGTTGCAGAGGTGGCAATGCTCTTTTGGAGAGGTGGTAGTCAGGAAAAGCAGGACCGTTGAATCCAACCAGTACTATTTATTTCCAATCCTTGTCCCACTCTCTACCTTTTCTGAATCTCCTCTCCTCCTCCTCCTCCCATGGATACCTACGCGGGGCTGAGTCTGGTCTTGTCTTGGAGCTCCATGTCATGTCATGTCATGTCTCGTATGAGTTTTGTATGAGTCTGGTTTGGTTTGGTTTGGTCTGTATGTGTTGCTGGTTGCGTGGTACTGGGAGGAGGTGAAGGTAGACATGACATCAAATCAATAAAATTCAATTTTTAATCAGCAGGAACAGAAGCGAAAGGAGGGTTCAATCCCAGGCAGGTATATGAGGAGATATCTACCCACATCCTTTTCAATCCTTCCTGTACCTGTAAGATCTATTTTCTTTTCATTGGGTTTCCCTTTTTTTTAATCTTGATGCACAAATTTTAGATGTTCTTAGTAAGTGACGACATACATTGCATTAAATTATAGGGCTCAATATGAATTACAAAGTGACAACATACATTAGAGGGTTCAATATGAATTTTTTAATTTGATCCAATTGGCTCGCTCTGTTCAATTATTATTGAATTGCCTAGCTTAACTTAAATATGATATGAATTGGTATTGGTGTTGGTACCTACATCATCAGTTTTCGAATCCACAGTTGTGCCCAAGGATTGAATCCCAAGTAGAGTAGGTACATTTCTTTTCATCTTTCTGGCTATATATTCAAATATATACCCAATGATTAGTGGGATTAGCAGGAACTAATGTGGTCTGGCATCGGCCCTTTTCAAGCTGTAATAGAGTGGAGTTGCATAATTATGAATCTTAACCTTATTCGTTGTGGTTGTGGTTGCATATATGCAGGTCTCTCTCTGTCAGTGTGGTGGCTCCCAACGTCCCTGAAATGCATCTCACTGTTCCAATGTTAGGGGTCGTTCTTAACAGAATGCTTGGCCTGCTCTACTCTGCTATGCTTATTTCAAGCCAATTCATGCCTCTCGTCACGGATGGAAGCAACCATAAGCCCAACCACTGATACCCATGCCCGCTGCTGCACTTCAATTCCCCGATACCCATGGAAATTTATTTGCACTTCCCAAAAGAGGAGGTCTATACGATGTTGATAAATAGGGCCATGGAACTTGGCTTGCACTGCCGAAACAAGTAGGTCTGATAAATTCGGTAGAAAATGTGTAACTTATCTTTTAGAATTTGGGAGGATTAAATAATTGAATCGTATATTATATGGTGGTGCAGGAGTTATGTTGGGAGCTAAGCGGTTATAGCATGTATCAACTATGCAGAGGACGCATAGATTTCAGGGGAATCTCAACTGAATACATTTATTTTTTCACATGACGTGATGCAGAGACCTGTACTAGTACTACTGTGCCAAAATTATATTATGTCGGGCATGGCTATCTTGGATTCCAAATTAAAGGTGGACAGGACAGTACAAGATAAAAATGGTGGTAATATTCGTCCAATCTTTTCATTCTAAATTTTCTTTCTGTAGATCATGCTGGATTCCAAATTATTCATTTTTGTTTTGTTTTTATTATACCTGTTAAGGTTTTAATTATGCACTGTTTTGTTTTGTTTTTATACTTGTTAAGGTTTTTCTCACAAAGGAATTGGGTTTTGATTTAATGATTTGGCAGAGTAGTTGAACCCCATGATGTGCTACTTCAACCCTGACAGTGGACGCACATTCAAACAGCACAGTTATTGAGGAGATCCAGAGCGACAATGGAAGGTGGATGACCTGGCGGTGGCAACGATCCACTCGGACGGTGACAGCTACGGTCATATGGAGAAGACGAGCAGTTCATGGAGTGTAGTGGAGGAGGTGGAGTCCATGACCCTATTCCCATTCCAACTTTACAAATATATATATATATATATATATATTTCGCATGCCTTTATTTGCTTTGTGTTTCCAGGATTGAGTATGAGGGCTTTTGGTATTTGCTTTGTTGTTCTAGGATTACGAATGAGGGTGTTTTTATGGTATTGGGTATGAGGATTTTCTTTTTATTTTTTCGCTCTTTTCTTCAGAGAATTAATGAGGGATGGAGATCCTTCTCCCTTTCTAAGTGATTAGTGCGCCGAGTGTTATGGAGGGAGATCCAGAGTGGCAAAGCAAAGAAATGGAAGGAGGGTTATATGGAGAACATGTGTTTGTGCCTCTACCTATTCCCATCCCAACCTTACAACGCCTTACTTGTTCCAGTGGGACCGACCCTGCGCGTGGAACAAATTGAGTACAAAAAGGTATATCTTCTGAGCGAGCAACAACAACTTCATCCGGTTTTATGTGAATGCAACTATAGCTAAATTTTCTGAGTTTTCATCACGTTATACATTTAAAATTGGATAACCCAGTGAATCTTATCAATTTTATGATTTGATGTTGTAGATTCATTTTCAGCCAGCGGTGTGGCCGGCTCTCCATAGGAATGGATGCAGGGAGCAGACAACTCCACTGATTGAGGGGATTTGAGGGGCTTTAGGATACATAGGTGATCTCTAATTTTAATTTTTTTTTCCCTATCCGAAGAAACATAAATAAATATTAAATCTCAACTGCAGATTTTTTTGTTATAGGAATTTATGTATTTTTTGTTACACTATATAGAAAGTTCACTGTGTTTTAAGAAATATTATTTTTGCAGAGATTGACTAGAAGACATGTGCATGCCAAAGCATTTACATGTCTTTTATATTCATCACAGTAGAGAATCATTTACATGTATTTCATGTTCATCATAGAAGAGAAGACATTCATCGTATTCAAAAGAAATTAACATTTATTTATTCATTCTGTAATTACTCTTGAAAATTTCATAATAATAAAAATTATTTTTTTGTTTGAACGGGCTAGAAGGCCCCTTCTCAATGCCCTTCAGAATGAACCATGGTCATTCTTAAGGGCTTGTGCATCCTCTCTTCCTTTCCACTTTTTAGGTTTTACTTTTCCTCTTTGGTTATGTTTAAAAGTAGTTAGCATCATAGATTTTAAGTTAATAACTTTTAATGATACATCAATTTGAAATCCTAAATCAACTTCTTAATTGTTAGTACACATTTTAAATTTTTAAATGCATTAAAATGGTTCTTGTTTGTGTAGTGATTTGAATTCATATTCTTTTCATGTATTTTTAAATGCATTAAAATGGTTCTTGTTTGTGTAGTGATGTGTATTCGTATTCTTTTCATGTAATGTTTGATGATCGATGATATTTTTTAGTTTGTTCATGATTGTGTATGATAATGTTTGTTGTTTGAGTTTTATTGAGTGTTTGTATTTACAATGAATGTGAATAGCATGTTGATATGTGTTCTAAAATGTTTGTGTGCGTGCGTGTCCCCTTTAGGAATGCTTATCTTCAACATGTGTTTTTGCGATGATTCAAATTTCATGTGCGATATGTGTATATTTGCAACATTTTGTGTGCGATGATCAAAATTTGATGGGTGACATTTGTATGTTTTTGTATTTACAAAATTCTTTGTGTACGGTTATCAAAATTTGTTGTGTATTCATGATTGTAGCAATGTTTGTGGTTTTAGTTCCATTTGTATTTGCAACATTTTGTGTGGGATGATCAATTTGATGGGTGACATTTGTATATTTTTTTATTTGCAATATTCTTTGTGTAGGGTGATCAAAATTTGTTGTGTATTTATGATTGTAGCAATGTTTGTGGTTTACTATGTAAATGACAAATTCAAACTAAAAAGGATTTGAAACCACAAAAAAACTAGTTATTTAAATGCTTTTATACCCTAACTAGTGCCTCATATTTATGGAAGTCTTCTTTCTAGGTAAACTATCTCTATACATTTACTACCTTTTACTCTTTTTTTTAAATAAGTACAAAAGAAATATAATACTTCCATTTATATCATATTAAATTATAAATATATTTTAAATAATATTTGATATGTTTTGATACTTCATTCATAAAATTTATTAATTCACAATCTAATAAATATGTTTAATTATTTAAACAATAAGTATTAGTTATAAAAAAATATGTATATTTAACCTTGTGATATATTAAATAATTTAGAAAATAAAAATATTATATATATGTTTGAAATTAATAAATTATTTACATTAATAAAATTAATTTTCAAATTTTCAAATATTAATAAATGAATAAATATTTAATTAAAAATTATTTATTTATTTATTTTTAAATATTATTTATTAACTAAATTAAAATATTTTTCAAATAACTAAAGAAATTAACTATAATTTTTCTCACATAATTAAAACTATAAATTCTATATAATATATGAATGCTAGAAAATAAATTCTTTTCAAAAATATGACAAATTTAAATTATACTTATCTTAATTAATACAATTAAATTTATTAAAAATAAAATTATTTTAAATATTATTCTTTTTGTTACCTAATTAAATGATTTAATATACTTTATTATAATGACATAATTAAATATTATATTATAATGAGAGGGAAGAGATAATTTATTGCTTTTTTTATTCTGTTGCTAAACTTCAGTTTTTTTCCAAATTGTACGGTTTAGGTTTTCTTTTTTTCCGGGAATATTTGACCATTCCCTTATTTTTCTATATTTAAACAGACCAACCACTAGATAAATTATTTTAAAGATTTGACTGTTCCTTTATTTTTTTTTAAAGAGCCAACAACTAGATAATTGATCCCTTCACGAGGATTCAAGATTTGACTGTTCCGTTGTTTTTCCTTTTTTTAAGGAGCCAACAAGTAGAAAATTAATTCCTTCACAAGGATTCAGGATTTGACTGTTCCGTTATTTTTATATTTTTAAAGGGGCCAACAGCCAGATAATTGATCCCTTCACGACGATTCGAACAACGGCGAGATATTTGATCCCTTCAAGCTGATTCCAAACACTTTGTGTCACTGCTGGAGAGTGATCGTTCAATTATAATTTTAAGATACTATGTTGGATCACCAATTATATTTAGAGGATGATTGATCAATTCTTGTTTAGGATGTACTGTTGGAGGACACAGTATCTTCGGACGATGATTACATTTTGAGGCCGGTATGCTAGATCTTTCCCAGTTTCAAACACAACTACAACTTGGAATTATTCCTTTACAACTGCAACTGTCCTCTAGTGAGGATTATATTATCTCGCGAACAATTGGTTTAATTAGTTTAGCATTCTTTACTTCCATACAAATATTTTATATTTTATTGTTGAATGATATCGCTGCGAAAATATTTTCTGTTATTGTTGAATGATATCCCTGCAAAAAGAATTTTGTTATTGTTGAATAATATCACTCCAAAGAGAAACTTGTTATTGTTGAAAGATATCCCCGTTTGTCAAAATCTTTGTTTCTGTTCAATCTTTGTGTAAACTGCGTTGAACAACTTCCTTTTATTCAAATCTTGTGTCCATTTCATGGAGTATTTTCTCATATGTAGACATGTCCAAAATGATTTTTGTTTTAGTTGTAGAAATTTCATTTTAACCTAACAAAGAAAACATATTCATTTTATGCTTTAACCAAAAAGTGCAGCAGCCAACTCGTGCACCCTCCAACCATTACAATAGCCTTCCTATCATGATGTGCAACTCAAACATCATAGATAGCAAGACCTTCAAGATGTTAATGAACATGTCATTGAAATTTGGTTCTAGCTTTTTTTTTCTTAAAAGATCTAGCATCTAGTAGTTACGCTATGTGTTGCGAAATAGATCACTCTTTTAGAGAATGCCCTTGGCCATATGTCACCTCACTTCAAACTTGGAGGTAGGTCGTTAAAAGTTACCCAACTTGAACACAATTTCCATCTCATTGACCACATATTCAACAGGAAGCCTCCGATCCACGGTCTCCAAAATGATCCCGTCCTCTTCAAATCCCCAAACCCATTTCTACAAAATCATGCTCTTCTGAACACTGATTGGCCTCAGCGGGCCTCCTTCCAAAAGCAGAGCAACATAGTTGTACACATCGTGGTTCGTGGTTTCCTTTATGGCGCGCTCAGCTTAGATGTAAGGCACCTTGAAGCGTTGACAAGCTTGTCTGTCTGAGGATTTTTCCTGTGCTCGTATAGGCGAGTGAGGCTGAAGTCCCCGTGTCGGCCATTGAGGTCTGCATTGACCAACATATTGCTTTCCTTCATTGAGCCTTGCATCCACCAACATATTGCTCCCCTTCACGTCTCTCTGAACGTTGTGTTCCTCCCATTCTGTGCTCAAAGCATTGCAACATCTTTTTGAAGATACACCAAATGCCTCTGCGTGCCCATCTAATCTAATATGTAAAACTTGTCCTTCATAACTTCACTACATAGTTCATAAACCTACTGCTCGTAGAACTCTTCCTGCACACTGATTTCGAATTTGACCTCAGAGCTCCATGCAGGGTTCGAACTCGCGATCTTGCAAACGTAGAGGACAAGGACATGAGGCACTCGATGGGGCCGACTGATTGAAATCCTAGACTTTCAAATGTAATCGACGTTCAGAAAATACGGTATAAAACTAACCAAAATTAGTAATATATTGTTTGTTGTGGTCTTTTGCCATAGTCTAACTAGCTGGAGGAATGGCGTGAAAGTGATGGAAATTCCAGTTAAAGTAAATCTGGTAAGTATTTTTGTAAATCTAAGTTATAGTTGTTTAACATTAAAATTTTAAGTGTCTTAGATGGTGTTGAATCTATTTCCACTATAAAAACACAATTCAAACACTATTTCTACAAGAATTTTTGAAATTTTTTTGCCTAGATTCAAACACTACTTCTACAAAAAAAAATTAAATTTTTTTACCTAAATTCTAATCACTTTTGGCTATTCGGACAATTCATCCACTTCAGTAGAGGAATCCTGGCTTTTTCAAGCTGCTAGAGTTTCCTTTCATTGAAAAACGCAATTCCTCCACTTCAATAGAGGACTCCTGGTTTTTTCTGGCTCATTGGAAAAAGAAGAGTTTCCCTTCATTGAAAAACACAATTCCTCCACTTCAGCAGAGGACTCCTGGTCTTTTCAGGCTCATTGGAAAAAGAAATGTTAGGTTAAATGATGATCACTTCAATCAAAATTTTCTTTGAGAAGAATATTCTTCGAATTTAATTTTAATAATTTTTTTTGTTACTTTTATATGAGAGTATTGTATGCATTTATTACTAGTAATGAAGCCTATTTTAACTTAGTTTTATAAAACTTATTTGATGTTATAGGTTCTACAACGTTTCTTTATGTGTTAGTTTTACTAGTGATACACAAGGGCTGATCCGAAGAGATCAGAACTGGATATTTATCATGGTTGAGTGTGATATATACATGCAAAGCAATTGCTATTGATGTACATAATTTTTTAATGTTCTTCGTTGAGAATGGAAATGTATGGAAATGTAAAGTAGACGGCACGCTTTCACTGTGAATAACTTTTGTGTGTAAGTTTATAGAGTGAATCTAAAGAGTAAATGGCATTTTAATTTTCATCTTATGACTTTCTGTTTGTGTTTTGATATTTTACGTACATGATTGTGTTTTTATAAATTTGGAGCCAAAAGATTTACTATATTGTTTATTATCTAATTTCAAAATATTTCATGGAAAAGATATTTCTCAATAAAAAAAAATTAATTTAGAAAATATTCTTAATTTAAATTCAACAATAAATAAATAAACATAAAAGGGAATTTTATAAAATTATTGAAAGAGTGTTGAGGCTTTAAATTCTACTTATATTTTAGGCTTTTCATTTATATGTAATAAAAAATTAATTTATCTAACTACTTAATTGAGATAACTAGTTATTTCCAAATGAATTTGAACTATGTTTTTACTTCATACAATTACACTTTTATATTTTAGAGTGCTAGGGTAGGGTAGGGTACGGTATGGTATGCTAGGCTAGGCTAGAATAGAGTAGAGGAGAGTAGAGTAGAGTAGAGTAGAGGATAGTAGAGTAGAGTAGAGTAGGCTAGGCTAAATTAGAGTAGGCTAGGCTAGGCTAGGAAAAGATCATATAGGCTAAGCTAGAGTAAGCTAAAGTAGAGTAGAATAGAGTAGGCTACGCTAGGGTAGAGTAGAGTAGAGCAAAGTAGAGTATGCTAGGCTAGGCTATGCTACGATAGGCTAGAGTAGAGTAGAGTAGGCTTGAGTAGAGTAGAGTAGAGTAGGCTAGGCTAGAGCAGGCTAGGGTAGAGTAGAGTAAAGTAGGCTAGGCTAGTCTAGCCTAAGATCTAGGCTAGGCTAGGCTAGGCTAGACTAGGCTAGAGTAGAGTAGAGTAGAGTAGGATAG
>APFE031075329.1:0-81637 GCA_000404065.3 Pinus taeda | reverse complement strand
GGCAGTGAACCTCCAGAGATACATGAAGATCCTCTAACAGAAGAAGAGTAAGAAAACATTCCTCTTGAGACCATGGCCAAACGTAGAAACGGTATAGGAGATGAGGAGAGAATAGAAGGTGCCTTTCCCATTCGAGAGACCAATGGGGATACAAAAATGAAAAACATAAGTCCCTCAGCCTTACCTCACTTCCATAGATTGACCACTGAAGACCCTGATACCTTCATGTTTGAGTTTGTTGTCCTTTGTCAAACCTATGACTATGCAGAAGATGAGAAAAAGTTGAAACTCTTCCCCTCTACCCTCAAGGATGTAGCAGTACGCTGGTTCATGGGGTTACCTGGAAATAGTACCAAAACTTGCGCTCAAATCTAGAAAGCCTTTAACAATAAATATCGGGATTATTGTAGGTCAAAGGAAATGAAGGGAGAAATCTTTCGGATGACCATGGGAAGCGATGAATCTTTAGAAGACTATGAAGAAAGGTTCCAACTTAGTTATAAAATGGCTAGGTGCACACTTGACCTCGAATCTCTGAAGCTAGTTTTGCTCCGAGGAATCCTTGAAGACCTTCTAGATACCCTCCATTTGCTGGCTGGAGGAGACTTCTACCAACTACCTCATGATGACATAAGGACTATTTTTAGAAACCATTCTAGGGCAGCCTAGAAAAGAGGTTGGGGGAATCAACTTTTAGCTAGCGCCACCTTCTCCAAACATGAGTTTGCAAATGAGATGGAAGACCTTAGAAGTGAGATGAGACAGACCATTGCCATGCAACTGGATACTTTCCGAATCAAACAGAAAAAAGAGGAAGTTGAGAGGGCTTTGGCCATCTTTTGTCCCAGATGTACAAGGAAACATCCTCGGAACAAGTGTCCTTTGCACTCAGTAGAGGTATGTTTCATTTGTGAGGAAGGCCACCCTACAAACCAATGCCCAACCTTACCCGAACTTAAAGCGATGTACCAAGGGGCTAAGGGAGCCACTGAACCACTCTACTTCCTAAACCAAAAGAGGCCACATGGATCCAGACCTTACCAGTAGGGGATGCAAGGGACATCCCAGACTTATTACAACACCAACCAATCCACTCACATACCTTCTTGGGGTCCCCCTACTCATCCTTCTTGGTCCGCACCCCCTCCTTGGTCATATCCATCTCAATACCATACTCAACCTGTTGCTCATTCATTTCATTCTCATGTTCAGTCCCAACCTCAGTGGAATGCACCTCAACTAGGGTGGAGGCCCCAATACAACTCTCCTCCCACCATTTTTCCTCCACCACCTGCTCAACCACAACCATTACCTCCTGCTCCTCTGAGACAACCCCAGATGCCTACTCAATCAAACCTGAACCCTAATAATGGACAAGCCCAACAGGTATATACTAGAGAGATAACATGCCCTGCCTATGATATGGAGATTTAGGAGATCAACCTATGATTTGGGAAGGTCCTCCCAGATCGCCAACCTCTTTTGAAGGAGGATGAGGAAGAGAAATAGGAAAGTGGACCCAAAGCCATTCCACCCTTTCCTGAGAGACTAACTGGAACCACATATCCAAACCTAGAAGAGACTGAACTTCTAGGCGAGCTTAAATAGTTATGTGTGAAAATACCACTTCTCCAAGCCATAAAAGATGTACCAATCTACAAGAAATTGATCAAATATAAGTGTTTCAGGCACCCATGCAGGTGCAAGAGAGATGCCCCAACTATCAATGTGATAGGACAACTATCTGACCTAATGTTGGGGCAAGTAATATGTTTGAAATATCTAGACCCTGGGAGTCCTGTAGTTGATGTCCACATCAATGGCACCATAATTCCCCACACCCTAATTGATCTAGGGGCTACCATTAATGTGATGAGTAGGGACACCATGCTCGAACTCAACCTTCAGAGTTCCTTAAGAAAGACCTCGACAGTACTGCAATTAGCAAACTGCTCCACCGTGACCCCCGAAGGGATTGTGGAAGATGCCATGGTCTCCGTTGATTCTTGGGAGTACCCTGCAAACTTCTTGGTCCTTCAGCCAAAGGAAAAATTCACTGGATACCCCCTCATTCTAGGAACATATCTCGACAAATGCAAGAATAGACTAGTATACTCCTCATATGTCATTGATCCCATATTCAACTCATAGAACTCCTTTGCCCTATCATTATTGTATCTTTTAGATAGATACTTCTTCCTGAAAAGTCCCTCAAATTCACTCCATGTCAGCTCCTCTTCTCGAATGCCTATGAAATTCTTCACATCTTCCCACCAAATGTCTTCTTTACCTTTAAGACTAAATGTAGCTATGCTGGCTTTCATATTTTCTATATAATCATGCAATTTTAAAAACTTATTCATCAAAATAAACCAATATTATGCATATTATTCCTTCTTCATTTCTCTATAAAGTGTAGGAGGCTTTGGTTTCTTGAACTCCTATGTCAAGTATTGCTTCTCACTCCTCCTATACGGATGGTGGCGGTGATGACTATGATGTTTCTTTGAACCAAAACTAGAATATAACCTATGTTCATTACCCCTCCTGCCAGGTATATCCAAGAACCTACAATCTATGGCTATGCCATCCTTATCAAACATGTATCATGATTGAGATCTATTTCCATATGCCCCATTGGTCATTTCCTCTTGTCTATTGATCCAGGAGGAACTCAAGACACTAAGGGGATGGATAAGGCTCGAAATTCAAAATGGCAGAAAGGATAATTTGGTGGCATCAGTTGAGGGGGCTCGTCCTCCTGATCGTGGTGGCATGAACGGCTCATCAATCTGAGCTCGTATGCAAAAGATAGAGCTATTTAAAGTTGGTATGGCAAGGGAAAAATGGGGCCCATAGTGCGCCACATGGCATCCTAGTTAGCTCGTGGGACCCACATGGCATTTTGGCACTTACATTCCCTAGTGGCCTCCTAAACCTGCATAAGCAACAAATGACATTTTGGTTATTTTTATATAGTTATTAAGCTAACTATATAAACAAAATAAACCCATCTAATATATATATATATTATATATATATATATATATATATATATATATATTATTATATATATATATATATATATATACATACACCAAAAATCAAACTTTATAACCAAAGTCATTTTGTTATAACAACACCCCATGGATAAACCAACGTGAATGGACGTAAGATATGGTTCAACAAATATATGGTCAAAGGGTTATATATATACATGCACCATATATGGTTCCAAACCAACACACATGATGGTGGGCCAACCCTTGGGGCTTGGACCCAACCCAAATGGCATATCCAACTATTACGCATATGGTTATGTACATAGCATGTGTTGACAGCCCCCGTGATAAGTTGCTGGGCTAATACGTATAATATATATATCTATATATATATATATATATATATATATATATATATATATATATATATATATATTATATATATATATATATAATATTATATATATATAGATGTTATAAAAAATATGTTAATACAAATGATATTATCCGCCATTCCGCCGCATATCATGCCATAATATAAAACAAGAAATTTTTATGGGGCCTGCTACCCAATTTTTCCCTACAAACCAATGCCCAACCTTACTCGAACTTAAAGCGATGTACCAAGGGGCTGAGGGAGCCACTGAACCACTCTACTTCCTAAACCAAAAGAGGCCACATGGATCCAGACTTTACCAGTAGGGGATGCAAGGGACATCCCAGACTTATTACAACACCAACCAATCCACTCACATACCTTCTTGGGGTCCCCCTACTCATCCTTCTTGGTCCACACCCCCTCCTTGGTCATATCCATTTCAATACCATACTCAACTGGCTGCTCATTCATTTTATTCTCATGTTCAGTCCCAACCTCAGTGGAATGCACCTCAACTAGGGTGGAGGCCCCAATACAACTCTCCTCCCACCATTTTGCCTCCACCACCTGCTCAACCACAACCATTACCTCCGTCTCCTCCGAGACAACCCCAAATGCCTACTCAATCAAACTCGAACCCCAATAATGGACAGGCCCAACAGGTATATACTAGAGAGATAACATGCCCTGCCTATGTTGTGGAGATTTAGGAGATCAACCTATGATCTAGGAAGGTCCTCCAAGATAGCCAACCTCTTTTGAAGGAGGATGAGGAAGAGAAATAGGAAAGTGGACCCAAAGCCATTCCACCCTTTCCTGAGAGACTAACTAGAACCACACAACCAAACCCAGAAGAGACTGAACTTCTGGGTGAGCTTAAAAAGTTATGTGTGAAAATACCACTTCTCCAAGCCATAAAAGATGTACCAATCTACAAAAAATTGATCAAATATAAGTGTTTCAGGCACCCAGGAAGGTGGAAGAGAGATGCCCCAACTATTAATGTCATAGGACAACTATCTGACCTAATGTTGGGGCAAGTAATCTGTTTGAAATATCTAGACCCTGGGAGTCCTGTAGTTGATGTCCACCTCAATGGCACCATAATTCCCCACACCCTGATTGATCTAGGGGCTACCATTAATGTGATGACCATGGACACCATGCTCGAACTCAACCTTTAGAGTTCCTTAAGAAAGACCTCAACAGTACTGCAATTAGCAAACTGCTCCACCGTGACCCCCGAAGGGATTGTGGAAGATGCCATGGTCTCCGTTGATTCTTGGGAGTACCCTGCAGACTTCTTGGTCCTTCAGCCAAGGGAAAAAATCACTGGATACCCCCTCATTCTAGGAAGGCCTTGGTTAGCTACTACAGATGCTTACATCAGTTGTCGAGCTGGGAGCATGACCATCAAGAATGGGCCTATGTCCAAACAGCTCATCCTATATCCTTCGGCCCAAACTCTGCTAGAACATGTCTTACCTCTCTACTTGGAGGAGGAAGATGAGGATGAAGTCTACTCTGCACCAGTGTGCACAGTGGAAGCCACCAGGGGAGGTCCTCAAACCGAGGATGACCTTATTGAGAATTTGATTCAGAATCCACCTCCCAGTGTGCTACCATTAGAGGAGTTGGTAGAAGACACCCAAGCCAGTGCTTTAGTGGATCTCTGTGTGGCTGATCCAACCTCTCCCCGAGTTAAGAATGTGGAATTTGGCCCTGAAAGAACCTTGAATATCAACTCATCCCTATCCCCCTCTCAGGAGGAGCTGTGTAGCTTATTGAACTGCCATTTGGATGCTTTTGCTTGGAGCTATAAGGAGATGAAAGGAGTCCACCCTTCAGTAAGTACCCATCACATTTACATTAAAGAGGATTGTAAACCAGTCAGGCAGCCTCAGAGGAGAATGAATCCAACCCTTAAGGACATTGTCAAAGAAGAGCTGCAAAAGTTGTTGGATGCAGGATTCATCTACCCCATCTTTGACAGCGAGTGGGTTTCTCCTCTGGTGCTTGTGCCCAAGAAAAATGGGAAGTGGGGAATTTGCGTTGATTATCGAGAACTTAACAAATTCACCAAGAAGGACCATTTCCCTTTGCCTTTCATAGATCAAGTGTTATATGGGCTGGCAGGGAAGAAGTTCTTTTCCTTCCTAGATGGGTTTAGTAGGTATAACTAGATCTAAATCAGTCCGAAAGACCAAGATAAGACCACTTTCACTTTTCCATGGGGTACCTTTGCCTACCGGGTCCTTCCCTTTGGGTTATTCAATGCTCCTGCCACTTTCCAGAGAGTAGTACTGAGCATATTTGCTGAACTGGTTCATGATTCGGTGGAAATCTATATGGATGACTTTACTCCTTATGGGCCAAACTTCCAAGAAGCATTGATTAACCTGGGAAAAGTTTTAACCAAGTGTATTGAAATGAACTTATCCCTCAGTCCAGGAAAATGTGAATTCCTGATGACTAAAGGGACCGTGCTAGGTCATACAATTTCTCAGCAAGGATTGCAGGTGGATCCCAACAAGATTGCTGTCATCCAAAGGGTTCCACCTCCTCAAAAGGTAAGAGATGTTCGGAGTTTTCTAGGTTTAGCAGGATACTATAGAAGATTCATTAAAGCTTTCAGTAAGCTAGCCTCTCCATTATTTGGTATTTTGGGGAAGGATGTTGAGTTCCTATGGACTGACAACTGTCAAGAGGCTCTGGATGCGTTGAAAGGTAAGCTGGTAACTGCCCCAATCTTGAGAGGTCCAAACTGGGCCCTACCTTTCCACATTCACACAGATGCCTCGAACAAAGCCATAGGAGTAGCTTTAGGACAAGTTGAAGAGAAGCTACCATATGCCATATATTTTGTCAGTAAAAACCTATCCAAGGCAGAGTTAAACTATACCGTAACCAAGAAAGAGCTCCTAGCTGTAGTCCATTCCCTAAACAAGTTCAGACACTACATCACTGGTTATCAAACATTCCTACACACTAATCATGCTGCAATTAGGTATTTAATGAATAAACCTGATGTAAATGCTCGTATCATTAGATGGTTACTTTTATTGTAGTAATTTGATCTAACCATTGTTGATAAGCCAGGCAAGGAGAACGTTGTTGTTGATTTCCTGTCTAGACTAGATTTGTCTGCAGGCGAAGAAGGGGTGGTGGACGATCAAATGTTAGATGAACACCTATTTTCTATTTCAGTACTCTCTCCATGGTTTGCTGATATAGCAAATTACTTGGTTTCAACACAGTTCCCACCACACCTATTCTCAAAATAGAAGAGCAAGATCGTGAGGAAAAGCGCCCCATTCACATGGATTGGGGGCAACCTATTTAAACTTGGCCTAGATCAGATTTTGAGGCGTTGTGTCAGGGAGGAGGAAGTTTTTGACATCCTCCTCACCTGTCATGATGGGCCCTGTGGATGTCACTTTGCAGCAAAAAGAACCGCTTTCAAAATTCTACAGGCATGCTACTATTGGCCCACTCTTCATCAAGATGTCAGGAGATACATTAGCCAATGTGACCAATGTCAAAGGATGGGGGAACCAACTCCAAGGGATGAAATGCCCCTCCAACCTCAAGTGACTTTCGAGCCATTTGAGAAGTGAGGCATGGAATTTGTGGATCCTATCAACCCTCCTTCAAACTAAAAGTATTACATCATTGTGTGCATGGACTACCTAACAAAGTGGGCAGAAACAAAGGCAATCAAGGTAGCAACAGAAGAAAAAGTGGATGACTTCTTAAGGGAAAATATTTTCTATAAGTTTGGCTACCCAAGAGAGTTACTCACACATCAAGGAAGTCAATTTACCTCTAACCTGGTCGAAGACCTGCTTGCTCATCATAGGATTAAGCACAAAAATTCCACCCCTTATCATCCCTAAGAAAATGGACAGGTGGAGGTCACTAACAGAACTTTGGAAGAGATTTTGACTAAAGTGGTGAGCAGCAGCAAAAAATATTGGGCAAATCACCTGGTTGAGGCCACTTGGGCCTACAACACTACTTGGAAAACTACAACAGGTTTCACACCTTATCAGCTGGTCTACAGGAAGAAGGCTTTGTTGTCTATAGAATTTGAATATAACACATTGAGGATGGTAGCTCAGCTGGACCTAGATCTTAGCCATGCATAACAACAAAGATTACTTCAATTGAATGGACTATATGAACAGAGAATGTAGGCCCTTCTCCACTCAGAGGTACTCCAACTTCAGAGGAATATATGGCATGATCGATACCTTAAAGAAAAGCAATTTCAGCCAGGAGATTGGGCATTGTTATATCATTCAAGATACAAGGATTTCAAAGGGAAGCTGAGGGCAAGATGGCTAGGAGCATATAAAGTGGAGAAATGCAACGACAATGGTTCAGTCCTTATCAGGACCATTGATGAAGAAGCCATCCCCATGCTCGTCAATGGGCATCGATTGAAAATCTACAAGAAGCCCCTTTCTAAGCAGGAGTTCATTGAGACTCTGGATAAATCAGTGTTGGTAGTGGAGCAAGCCCCTAACTCCACTCCACCCACACCTTGAACACAAAAAAAATAAAAAATAAAAATAAAAAATAAAATAAAATAAAAGATCATTGGGTGAAAACCTCTTGAAGGTGCCTAGGGTAGACAGTGAGGGTGAAAAGCTCCTGGAGGCGCCCCAGCTGTCTCAAAACAAAAAACAAAAAACAAAAAAGAGAAAGAAGAAAAGAGAAAAAGAAAAATAAACCTAGTTTCTATTGAATAATTGTAGGTTGCAGAAAGGACATTGCAGGTTAGGAGGATTGCACAAGACAAAGACATCACCAGGCTGCAAGCATCCCTCACAATCCATTCCTCCATGACCACTACCCTTTCCTAAGATTTGGTCTCATTCGGGCTAAGATTTCACCTTCTACAGGAAGTTTTATGTCTTCTACAGGAAGTTTTGTGTCTTCTATAGGAAGATCCTGTAGAGCCTACAGACAAGCCAAAATTGATCTCCGAAGAGGACCCAAAGGCTGGGAATCCATCTATGAGGCCTATGAACATCCTTGCTTCCATCCATCACCATATGTCACCTTTTTCCATATTTGCACACCTCCATTGCACTCATTTTTTTTTATGTTCCTGCACAGTCACATACAGAAACCCTGTTTTCTTCATACTGCCAGCAAAAACTTCTTAATGATAAATCAAGCAGCAGTTTTTCCCTCACCATACCTGTTACCCTCCATCTTGATTCCTCATCAACCAAGACCCTCATCAGTAGTATAGCCCTGCGTATTCTAGCTTGCATTCCAAGAAGAGAAGCAACTACAAGACATCCTACAGGAATCCTGTAGTAGTTGATCCCTCTTAAAGACATACTCTAGAGACAGGGACAACAAAGTATGGTATAAGAGACATGCATGGAGTTCTACTTGAACATATGAACATCAGCAACAGCAGAGGCCAAGTATGCAGTGTGCATGCAACAATAGTAAACGAAGGAATGGGTTCCAGAACCTGAAATCTACATAACACGGCCGCGACCACACAGGTAAGTGCCTAAACTCATTCTTCAATTGCATAAATCATATTTTAAAAGTTACATGACTATGGGAATGGTCCCTTGGCCAGTTACATATCCTCTTGGAATCCAAACGAGCCCCGTTACATTCAAAATTGTCGATTAGATGTGCAGCCAGCACGTGTGGAGTGTCCATTCAGAGAGAAATTGTTGGGACTGGTAGTCGTGGTGGCGAATAACGGGAGAGCGGAGGTGATGGCAATCAGAAACATGCAGAAACATTATGGTTATGATGTCAAATCAATGATCCCATCTGGCCACCTCATCCCCTCACCACGAATCATGTCGCAGTTAAAAGACGCTCAGTCGAAACATGCACCACCCTCTGTTCATTCTGCACTCACGATGTTCTCGACTGGAGTACGTGTCCATTGCTTCCAAAAATAGTTAACTAGTCATCCTCCACCAGTTTTTTGGCCTGTTTTCAAAAATATCCCACTTATCGGGCTCTATCAGAAGCACAATTTAATTATATAGGAACTGGGATCCTTCTACAGGAAGGGTTCTATAGGAAAGGCAGAGAACTTCTCAGAAGAAGGGAAACCCGGAATTTTCATTGAATTTCAAGCTCCAAATGAGGTAGGCTAGAGAGAACTTCTCTGTGCATGATTTTCTTGTGCAAGGTGGTGAATTGAACGACATCAGTTTGAAAAAATAAAATTCAACCTGTGTATTGAACAAACCGTGAAAGATTGCCTGCATATTTCACTGAATTTACCGAGTTCTTTCTCTGCATTCCGAAATCTCCTCATCATTTTTAAAATTCTTCGGTAAGGAAGATACATGCTGCAGTAGAGGCCACCCTGTGTGTGTGAAAAAAACTAAATTTACATATCTATCTATGTGCTGAGAAGAGAATCGTTGCCCTTATGCTCTGTTCTGTAAAAACAAAATTCTTCTTTCCATAAACAGACAGTCGAATTTTGGGTGACATGAGTCTTAAAACAAGGGAATTATTTCTATCTGGTATTGTAAGGAACACACAAGAAATTCCTTCTTGGGTTCAGAAGAAACCAAATTTAGCTATCCTCTATTTCAGTGATTGATTGTTGTTTTCCTGAGCATTTTCTTTTCTGGTTAAAACATAAGAAGAAAACTCAACACCATGCCAGGGGGATCCATAAGGAAAGATCCCTCAGACTCCGGCAAGCTGTATGAGCACCTTGAGGTGGTGGACTTTTTCACCTGAGCAAATTGGATATCCTTCTTTGACAAAATTCAGGGTCATGATGAGGAGATAATTGAAGAGTTTTTAATATCCTTGAGACCACATTCAAAGGCAAATGCCACAGTTAGTTTTAGGGGTTTGACCCTAGAACTCACCCCTGAGCTCATCAGTAGAATTACTGGTCTACCGTTGCGGCTCCCTTGGAGCAAGGAAGAGAGATCATTGGGACAAATTGCTAAGAAAACATTTTTTCTGCCCGAGGAGCATCCTGTAGAAGACAAAAATGGAGTGAGAAGGACAAGCCTGCCTCCTCTCTGGAGTGAAGTTAGTTAACAAATTATGAAGTACGTCACATGTGAAGGGAGGTTTAGCATCATCTATGGATACCATTTCAGGTTGTTATGTGAATTAAGGCATGGGATTGACTTGCCTCCAGCCAAGAAACTGAGCATCCCATATTTCCTTCTTTAGTCCTTAATTGAATGTCGTACAAAGCTAAATGAAGGGATCCCAGATCAGTTGGCCCACCATGGGCACATCAAAATTTGGTGGAAGATGCTTTACACACCTACATTGTCCCCATATCTTGGGAAATCTTCAAAGACATGTCCAGAAATGATAACATTAGAACTTTGGTTGAAAACATCACTCCATCCAGCAGTGAGGGGGGGGGGGAACTGAAGAAATGGAGAAAAAAAATGATGAGGGAACACAGGACATATAAGCAGAGGGAAAAACAGAGGAAGAAAAAGAAGAACAGAAAGAAATTAGCAAGACTGCTGAGCCTAAAATAGAGGAAGAAACAACAACAAAAAAGGCAAGGGAAAAGAGGATACAGAGTAGAAAGGAAAAGGCCGAAAAGGCCCAAATGAAGGCTACCACAGCTAAAGTAGGCACCCAGAAAGAAAAGGAAAAGGCACACCCTAAGATATCAGTCACATAGACGGAAACAATGGACACAGAGATTTCTACAGGAAGTGAAGAGAAAGACCAACAAGAAGAGAAATCCCTAGAGACATTGGCAAGGGAGGCAGCAGCTATGCTTGCTGCATTAAGCACACCTACAAAACAAAAAGGAAATAGAAAGAGGAAAACCTCCATGTACTTTAAAGCCAGGAGAAGCACACGGATCAAAGTGGGCAAACCCTAGCCACAATGAAAGGAACCAATTGTCATTCAGGACACAACCACTAAACTGAAAGAAGAGTCTCCTTCAAAGATATCTATCACCTATGAAAGAGGAAGCCCAGAAACCTCCACTTGGAGAGAAAGAATTAGGATGATGGACTCAAAAATAGCTCTACAGGAAGCTGAAACATCTCTACAGGAAACTCTAGCAAAGTTAAAAGAAACTGAGAAATTGGAGGAGAAGGCAGCCAAACTATCACAGGGAGAATAAAAGACCAAGGAAACACTGCAGCCAAGCCCTCAGCCTAGCTTGGGCTCATATTACAACCTATTAGAAGGTGGGAAGATCATCCCACAGAAGTTTTTTGTACCACTCTTCTTTACATTGGAACAAGAGTGGGTTACGACTCACACTTGGATGATGATTGCCAAATCCAAGGGTGTTGTAGACATAGGCCACCTGGAGGAACAACTAAAGGAATCAAGGAAAGAGTTGGCCATGGTGAGGCACATGGAAATTAGTCAGAGAGCCAAATTGCAGGAAGAGAATGAGCTGCTGAGAAAGTAGTTGCAGCTACAGGAAGGTCATAAGGAAGATAGGCCATCCATTGTGGGAGAGCAGCAGCAATAAGAAGGACCTCCAGTAGACAAGGAAACAATTGAGGAACAACAGAGAGAAGAAAAGCTGCCAAATGATGTTGAGATGCTAACATAACTACTATAGGAAAAGGAGTCACGGGCAGCAGAGGAAATATAGGGTTTAAAACATCAGGTGCAAGAGAAGGAAGCCCAAATGGCCTGCATGGCCAGCTGGGCAGTAGAAGCCTTACAATGTAGGCAACCTACTAAGTCATATGCATTATATCTTAAAGATCAATGGTTGCAATTTCAAATTAACACACTGGCTCAAAGGGGCACCATTCCATTCCAAAACTACAATCAGTTCATGTATTTATGTGACAGTAGCTCAGCTAAAGATAAGGCTAAGTTAGTAGAATTCGATTTACACAACTTGGAACTTCCAAACATGAATCTATGGTAACCCAACGTAGCATTGGGAGATGTGAAACTAATGGCCATGGCCTCTTGCTTAAACCATGAGGAAAAGAGGGCAACAAAAATTCGAGAAGTTATGGACAAGGAGCTAATTGAACCACTCATGATCAAAGCAGAACCAGAAGATCCCTTAGCTTTAGTGTATGCCCATCAGCATCTAGCCAACAACCCTTAGGTTCTCCCAGGCTACATTAAAAGACAAGCTCGGGCCATTTCTCACTTTGAGGACATGGAAAGATTGTTGGGTGATAACTGCATTCATGCTTGCACAAGGAGATGGAACACATTGTCCCACAGTCTGAAATAAGATAATACCACTTCCCAACAAGGATGCGGGAGGCTTTGGCAAGAGTACCCCTTTAAAAACATTCAATGCAAAATCTAAAGGCCAACTGGATTGGCCTAAAGTTCAGTCCTCCATCGTTTTTGGGACTGCTAGAAGGGGTCAATGAAGAAGAATAAGACAGGAAATGGGAGGAGGTAGAGAGAAAAGTAGGGTTTCATGACTAAGAAGAAGACATCACCTCAGAAGCCTGGGATGTTAGAGAGGCAGTCAAAGCAATCAAAGATGATGAGCTGGAATAGTTGCTCAGAGGATGAGCAACACATTCAGTAGGGGGTGATGATGAGCCCCAAAAATGGGTAAATTATTGGGCTCATTTTTCCTATTATTCTCAATTAATCCACCATTCTTCATAGTTCTATGCATGCTTTTGAATATATTTATGTTAATTGAATGAATGAGAATAGTCACTTGAACACAAAGTCTAATACATGCTTATTGCAGAATTTTGGACATCTTTTGGACCAGGATCAAGCATTTATGAACAAGTTGACAGCCAAATATGAAGGAACAAGGCTGAGGATTTGTACAAAGGGTGTCTCCAGCACTAAATGACCCCTTCCTCGAGTTCTCCACCATCAGCTCGGAGTTCAATAGCCCACCAAAGATGACTTCAAGGGGCAGTCGAGCAGATTTTGTAAAGTGGCTGATTAATTGCAGTTTTGAGCAGCCAAGCTCCTAATGTTAAGGAGGGCTGTTTGGAGTCCTCACGGGGCATAATTAGGAAGGATTCAAGCCTTGGTATTTTAGCTATTGAACAGTTGTTTTTCACACTTTAGTGTAGCTCTGCATTTCAGCTCATCTTCGATCTTTTGATGTAAATAGTTTTGTGACATGATTATTTTTCGAATAATGGAGATAAATTTCACTTTGTACTAGCTCTGAGCTTTCTTAGGAGGCTGTAGCTCTTGGGGTTGGGCCCAAAACAAGTGAAAATACCTCCTTTGTGTACTTTTATGTGTCTTTGCTGCATTCATAGAATAATTTCTGTTATTTAGGTTAAGATCTTGCTTTGCTACTTAGGTTGTTTTTGATGATTAAAATAGCTTTTCACACTTCAGGTTGATTTGACAGTTTGGTAAAAGAAAAGATCTACAAAAAGGCCACCAAGCAATCCCTGATCTCATCTCTCCCTCCTTGGGACCATGAGCTGAGACCAAGGCATACTTGTTGCCACAAAAACACTGTTTTTGCCTTTCCATGCAATTGCTAGTGTTAGATTTTTAGTTGGAAAAGTTGATACCAGTAGTACTTTCATATTTAAGATCTGTTCTTGCTTAGTTTCCATAGTTATCTTGCATGATTTCCTGTCTATAAACTTATGTTCATCATGTTTCTGGTTTTTAGGTCAGATTAGGTCAAAATAATTAGATCTCTGGTTTCCTAGTCTTTGTTCGATCAGTTTTGGAAAATGGTGTGCAGAACACCTATAATACATCCCTACCTATTATTCCTCCATCATACAACCTACTCCAACCCATAATCCAATATTCCTTCCCTTCATTTGCCACACTTTTCCAATTTTCCCTAATTTCTACATTCTTGTGCAGCATTGCTCCCTCCACCCTTGAACAAATCCAACCACCTTCCTGACTCCTTAGCCTCATTTACCAGGTCCTATACCCCTTTGCATCCTCATCCAACCTCCATTTCCACTTTCCCACCATTTTTTCTACCATCCACCCTCTAAAATCCTCTTTCGGATCTTCCTGTAGAACATCTTGTAGAACCCCTGCAGGCTTCTTGTAGAAGTTCACGTGAGCAGTCTTTCAAGATATAATTGCTATGAAACTCTTTGGAAGGGTGCTAGGGAACCCTTAGGACCTATTCTCACCTTTGCAACCTCCTATAAATGCCCAATCCATTTCCTTTCGCTGATCAACCTCTGCACAATAAAAAATCATTAAAGCACATGCATAATAATTCTGCAAAATCACTCAAAAATGCCCCAGTAGGGTTAGCCAGTAAAGCTAGGGTTTGCTAGGGTTTGCATTTCCTTTTAGCTTACAACTTCTTTCTGCAAGTAGACTAACCTCCTTTGAGTTAGCTTTTGTCCATCACAGCTAAAAGATTCTTCTAAGATCTCATAGAAGTTGGCTTCAGCTCTTAGCGAACTTGTGCCAGCTGATCAAGTGATAGCCTACAGCAAGAGCTAGTACTTGTGCATATAGCACCGTCGTTTCCAAGTTTGTTACGAAAAACCGGGTTGATAAAAGTGAAGAAGGGAGTCCTAGGATTGGTAGCATCATTTCTGCAATATTGGAGCTCGCCACTACTCTTGGCATCAACTCAATAGAAAATTCCATTTCCCTATGAGGAGGAAACTCTAAAATATCTGTTGGAAAAACATCTTGAAACTGCTGCAAAACCAAAAATACCTCTTGAAAACTTCAACATGCTGAACACCCTTCCCTTTGTCATTAGAAATATGAACTGCAAACAATAAATTCCCTCTCCTGCTACTACACTTTTCCTACTTAGTTGTAACTATTCTAACGGATGTAGGCTTCTTCTTACCCTGCAAGATCCTGTTCTCTCCATCATCATCCAAACACTTAATAACCTTCTCATAGCAATCTACCATAGTCTTGTTAATGTAGAAATAATCCATACCCAACAACATAATGTATTATCCCATCAGAGGTACATTTGGATGTAATGATGCAACCATACCGTTCAACTCAATTTCACACTATCTCACCCAATGATGAACTCTTTTCTTGGTACCTGTAGCCAACTGCACCAACCAAGACTCTACATGCACTTATTTATTCAAGAAACACTTATCCACCATGTCAAGACTAATATAAATGTAGTTAGATCCACGGTCAATAAAAATAGAAACAACTTGATCACAAAGCTTACCTTCCATATTGATAATATGTGCCTTATTATTAGATTTACTATTATCCAATGCTACATAAATAAGAGGAATAATGTGTCCAACATCCCCAATTTTCTGTGCCTCCTGAGAACTGTAAATTTTTGGTCTACCACCTTGATGTTGTGGGTAATCTCTCCTGTGATGATACTTGCACAAGTCCAACACTCCAAGGACTTCCTGCCATCAACCTTGTTCTACTCCTGAGACTGAAATCCCTATCGTTTGTCAGTTGCATTGAACTTCTTTTGTGGCACTACATTCTCCTTGTCATCTATATCCTGAGGTTTTCCTCTCTTCTTAGCCCACTTTCCTTATTCTTCTCATTACCTTGGCAATCATGCTTAGACTCAGTCTTGCACTTTGATTGGTCATAACAATGCTTCAACTTTTTGATGGCTTCCTCCAATGATCTAGGCTCATTAAACTCAATTCTGTCTTTGAATGATACTGGCAACCCATTGATGAATCATTGAATGTTTTCTTTCTCCTCCTTAAGATAAGGAACATATCTCGACAACTGCAAGAATCGACTAGTATACTCCTCATATGTCATAGATCCCATATTCAACTCATAGAACTCCTTTGCCCTATCATTATTGTATCTTTTAGATAGATACTTCTTCCTGAAAAGTCCCTCAAATTCACTCCATGTCAGCTCCTCTTCTCGAATGCCTATGAAATTCTTCACGTCTTCCCACCAAATGTCTTCTTTACCTTTAAGACTAAATGTAGCTATGCTGGCTTTCATATTTTCTAAATAATCATGCAATTTTAAAAACTTATTCATCAAAATAAACCAATATTCTGCATATTATGCCTTCTTCATTTCTCTATAAAGTGTAGGAGGCTTTGCTTTCTTGAACTCCTATGTCAAGTATTGCTTCTCACTCCTCCTATATGGATGATGGCGGTGATGACTATGATGTTTCTTTGAACCAAAACTAGAATATAACCTATGTTCATTACCCCTCCTGCCAGGTATATCCAAGAACCTACAATCTATGGCTATGCCATCCTTTTCAAACATGTATCATGATTGAGATCTATTTCCATATGCCCCATTGGTCATTTCCTCTTGTCTATTGGTCTAGGAGGAACTCGAGACACTAAGGGGATGGATAAGGCTCGAAATTCAAAATGGCAAAAAGGAGAATTTGGTGGCATCAGTTGAGGGGGCTCATCTTCCTGATCGTTGTGGCATGAACGGTTCGTCAATCTGAGCTCGTATGCAAAAGATAGAGCTCTTTAAAGTTGGTATGGTAGGGGAAAAATGGGGCCCACAGTGCGCCACATGGCATCCCAGTTAGCTCGTGGGACCCACATGGCAGTTTGGCCCTTGCATTCCCTAGTGGCCTGCTAAACCTTCACAAGCAACAAATGACATTTTGGTTATTTTTATATAGTTATTAAGCTAACTATATAAACAAAATAAACCAAATATATATATATATATATACACCAAAAATCAAACTCTATAACCAAAGTCATTTTGTTATAACAACACCCCATGGATAAACTAACGTGAATGGAAGAAAGATATGGTTCAACGAATATATGGTCAAAGGGTTATATATATACATGCACCATATATGGTTCCAAACCAACGCACATGATGGTGGGCCAACCCTTGGGGCTCGGACCCAACCCAAACGGCATATCCAACCATTACACATATGGTTATGTACATAGCATGTGTTGACAGCCCCCGTGATAAGTTGCTGGGCTAATATATATATATATGTGTGTGTGTGTGTGTGTGTGTGTGTGTGTGTGTGTGTGTTAATACAAACGATATTATCCACCATTCCGCTGCATATCATGCCATAATATAAAACAAGAAATTTGTATGGGGTATGGGGATGGGTGCAGGCCACCCAAATGGCGGGCCCGCTACCCAACGTTTCCCTATTTTTATATATTGGTTGGAATTTTTAAAAGACCACATGTTATTTAAGAAAAGTGGTTGGGTTATAAAATGTAAAAAGGATATTTATGGAGGGGATAGGATTTGACATCCTGCCCTCCCTCAACCAACTCCTAAGTCTTACCATTGCACCAAAATAATTTCTTGGGGAATCCACCCAGAAAATTATTTAAGAACTCAGTTTTTGCTAGAGTTGGGAGGAGATCAGCAGTGACGTTTTTCAAGGCAAGGAGAGCAAAAGTTTTGAAGAGGATGATTTTGGTCCAGTATCAGAATTGGGCAAGTTTTATATCGATTTTTCACCTCTCGGAGATGGGAATCCAACTGTAGTGTCAGTTTATGCAGCAGAGCTCTCCAATGTTTGGGCATTTTCCAGCGTGGAGGTATAATGCTCCATTTTTGTAACTGATGAATGTAACTTATTTTGATGCCATTTTTAATGAATGAAGGCCTCCCCATTGATCGAGCAGGGCCTGGAGATGTAGTCCAGGAGGGATGAACTCTGTTATCAAGTTCTTGCCTTCTTGTCTTATTATTCTCTTCTTCTCCTTTCTCTCATATGTGCACATTTAAAGTTTCTCTTTGGTTAAGCTACAAACTGTATATGTAATTCTTTTAATGCATCTATAAACAAAAGATAGCCCGGATCATCTATAACTAATTCTTGGTTGTCTTTGTCTCTACAAATCTGATAGAATTTGAAGAATCATAGCATTGACCTCTGCTTGCCTTTCCTATGTTGTAGAAAGTCTTTCCTATGACTAAATGATCTTGTCATTATCTGCTTTACAGCTTTTGATCTCTTCTTTCAAACATCTCAATGTATCTTCTATGTCAGGGGAGTACTCATCACCATGTTGTTCATCTGATATGTAGGGAGAATGAAATTTAGTCCACCATTCTGCTATTCATCTTGATCTTCTTCCTCCCGCAAATATACCATGTCAGATAAACCAAATATAAACATGATCTAAAATACCTCAGTGAATTTTAGGGGAGGCTATCTCATCTACACAATCAATATAGATTATATATATATATTATATATATATATTATATATAATTATATATTATATATATATATATATATATATAATTATAATATTATAATATCATCTACATATATATATATATATATATACATATATATATATTATATATATATATATATATATATATATATATATATATATATATATATTTATATACATATACATGTCGACATCACACATGATAAAAATAGTTGCATAAACCTTATGCACGAAAACCACAACCATGATGACACATGCATAAAAACCGCATATAAAACTAACATGCATGCATGACAAACACATTTCACCCATCCAATCAAAGTGTTGAACCTAGGAGCTCTGATACCAACCTGTAACCACCCTTCCTACACTTACCCAATTTCACTGACCTTCCAGGTCCAGGGTAAACATGAGATGAAGAGTTCCTATGACATGACCTGACCTCCATACTTTAGCTATAGAAGTGGGGTCGATAAATGACGACTCACAAACATTCCTCAAGGCTTACAAGACACTCAGGGGCCAAAGAACCACCCCAGGTGACCACACCCTGAGCTAGGGCTACTTTTCGAGGACCTAGACCCCCAACCACACCCTTGACACTACATGCATGTGGTTGAAGGCCTCCAACTGCACCCATAAGCCTTGCTCCATGTTGTTGTAACCTAAAATACTCAAATTAGTGCCTACGGTCACGATATCTAAGCCACAATTCCATGGGAGCCTCCAGACCCCTACCCAGAACCGTCTGAAATTTATCATAATGATAAATAACATAATCACGATGCTAAACATACAATTGACCTAACCAGGCCTAACCATGACAACCATTTCATCAAACATATGGTGAACATGTCAACTGCATGTCATGAATGCATATATGATCATAGAAGTCTGAAACTTATCTCAGAATCACCAAGAAGGTATAATTCCCTCTCATAATAGTTGCAATAATAATTGTTAGTCCATGCATTCATCAACCATTCATACATTCTTCAAAACATGTCAAGATCCATAAGTAATATGCATCACATAACCAACATGTAACTAGCAATTAATGAACATAGAAACGATGGCAACTCAGCCATAATATCACCGACATAATCATTGCAACTATACATTAATCACAATAGAAGTATAACTCTTATTAACATATGAAAACCCAACAAAGTCAAGGACTTCCACGTACCACCAGACCATAGATTGGGTTGAACCAAATCTATATTTCAGAAAATCACCCCCACATCATATTCTAAGCATGAACGTGTGATTTCATGGAATAAAAGAAAACAAAACCAAGCCAAGGCATCTAGAGGCCAAACCACCTCAACCCTCAACCACAATGGTTCCACCTCGATACTCGGACATCACTGACACCAACTAGATCAGTCTCTACCTAAGTTATTTAGGGCTCCACAAACTAGTAACCCAACCCACAACCTTCTAGAGCTCTAGAGCATTTGTCCAACTCGGCTCTAGGGACTAGTAACTAAACCCACCAAGGGCTCTAGAACGTTTGTCCCAACCTAGCCTCCAGGACTAGTAACTCAGCCCAAGCTATCACAAGGCTTCTAGAGCTTTCGTTCCAAACCATAACCATAAGGAATTATGAGTACCAACCACAAAACAATCAAGTGGAAAAACCCACAACACCATGACTATCTAGGAAATGGCAAGGCATGGCTAAAACCATTGTCAATTTAGGCAAATCTACATGCCAATGATAACACATAACCATAAAATCACATGCATATACCATGCATCCATAAACCCAGAAGGAAATCATACATGCAACCTCTTACTTGCAAAGAAATTAGTTGCAGTCGTTGATCATATTGTTCCCTGAAATTTTCCCGCTTTCCTTTGCCTTATTTCCTCCAAACCCAAGTGAATGCTAAAGTGCTCTAAGCATGCTCCAATAATTCTCTAATTATGCAAGAGTATTAGGGAATGAGAAAATATAAGAGAGTTTAGCCCAAAACTATCAAAAGGCTAAACTGATAAAAGCCATGAGTTGATCCTCATAAGCCTTTTTATCATTAAGGCCTCTATTTTCATGATTTTTCCTTCAATTTCCCTATCATGCAAATTTGTGACCCTTCATCTCCCTTTTCTCCTATTTTGCTTTATTTTATAAATAAAATTCCAATTAATGCATCTTTGGCTTCACTAATGCATGTGCCAATTTCCATAACCATTTATTAAGCACTAGTGATACCCAACATTCAACTTGGAATACATGTCCCATGACATTGGTATTATTTTTTATTTACATAGGAAATCAACCAAGGGTTGTTACATTACTTGAGGAAGGGCTTCCTACAATCCTAGGCCGAGCCTTTCCACCAATTATAAGGGGATCTGATATCCAATTTTAAAACAAAACAAAATAGGGAACTAGGGTGTATTTTTTTTCAATTACGAACGAATCAAGATTACTTACTTGAAAGACCTTTTTGAGTTGAGCCCACAAGTTCAATTTCTAAATTCGAAGGAGAAGGTGTTCTAAAGAGACATAATGTTTTTAAAGAACATTCTAAAGAAAAAGAACATAGTATTTTCACCCTAAGGCTTGTCCTTAAAAGATAAAAATTAATTGGTATAAAGAGTGGTTAGTGAATGAAATTTGAAATCTAAAGCTCTCTCCTCTAATGGAGAAAGACTCACTTAACAACCTCTCAATACTGTTCTCAATGAAAGATCCCCCAATCATGATTGGGATGGGAGTAACAAGGAGGCTTTGAAGCTAAAGTTGTTCCCAACCTCTTTTTCCATAAGGTGGTCCACAACAAAAGCAATTACTTAAGGGACATTTTCCATGTTTTCTCTTGTTCTCATATTAAATAATCCATTTGGCACATAAGTCCATGGCTTGTTTTTAAACATTGATAACCCCTTGGGCTCATTAATCATTTATCTTATAAAAAACATTCCACTTGATTCAAAATGGATTTACATATTTATTATATGAATTAAATGATGATCTGGGATGAGAAGGTGAAAATTTGAGATTGAAAAGGGTTGGCTTGGGTCAAATCCTAAAAACCTTAAAATCCTCTTGTTCAATGTTATGGAAGTAGAATTTTGTGGTGTTTGGTTTTGAGGGGACATGTATTAGAGGTCCCCACTACTTTCTATTAGTCAGTAGCTTTTTAATAATGTTGTATCTGTGTCAAATAGGTATGTATGTGAAAGTTATGCCCCTGGAAAGGTAACAATTCAATTAATCCAGAAGGTCTAAGTGGTAGCCTGTCAATGCACCATAATAGACATATGTGGAGCTAGACATGTTTGTGAGTCCACTAGAGAGATCTATAAGTGTCTTGAATATTTCAAGAGGTTGATGAAACCCTAATTCTAACTATAAGAAACCTAGTTGAAGGAGGGAAAAGTTCTCATTTCCTTTAGCCACCATAGTTGTTCCATATATGAGTAATGAGTGTGGAGGATATTTTAATGGAGCAGAAAGACATAAGCAACATGTAAAGGATTGTGGAAAACCATTGTTATGTACCAACTACTTCATATATCATAATAAACTAGAGTACACACAATGTACATGATATATGCATGTGGAGCACAACTCCCAAAGTGGAAATAGAGATGAGTTATGCAATAGCTCCATATAGAAGAAGATAACTTCCTCTAATAACCCTGATACATTCATGCATCCAAACCATGTGTCCTTATCTCAATAATGATTATATTGACCTCTATATATAGTCATTCCCACATATTACAGATGTTGGCCCCTTTATTAGGCCAACCCCAATTAAATAGACATTTGACCTCATATATGCCCCACTTGAGGTCATATCATAGAGCCCTCATTTTGAATTGTTTTCCCTCAAAGCTTTGTATTCAAATATTTTCCATGTGATGAAACTAAGTAATATAATTTACTTATATTTCTACTTTCTTACTACCACTTGTGAAAATCCATCCATCCAAATCAAGTTCTTTGCAATTGTAATATTTGATAGTCAATTGTTACATGATCTTATTTCTTTTGATCTCCATGCATTGTTGTTGTTAATTCTCGATTCTTTTTAGTCAATTGGATGTTTGTACTTTGACTAGGAATGGAATTACCATTAGTTGGTATTATGCAACACAAGCAATTCTTTCGGTCTTTATAATGAATAGGGAATGAAAAAGAGTGAATTAGGCTCTAAGTGAGTCTTCTTGGGCTCAATTTCCATCAATAATTCCTTAAGCCACAACACGACCTTTATAGGACTTCATTATAATCTAACTTAGTAAGATGTGTTAGAAAGTATTTTGCATCATGGGAGGGTAGCAAGGGCTTAGTAATGGTGAATGGATGAAATCAAGGGCCTTGGATCTTGAATGATTCTTCTCAACCTCAATGGCCATGAAGGGAGTATCAAACCACCAAACACGCCCTTTGTAGATGATATTTTGACTTTAACGAGGAATATAAGTAATGTTAGGAGGAATTGTGTAATGTGAACTATTCTCAAGGCCTTGACAGTGGTTGGGGTAGTAAAACAAGGGTCGTAGGCCTAATCAACTTAATGGTTAGGGCTTAAAAAGTCAAAGTTACTAACTTTCCTCCTTAACTATATCAAAGTGTTCAATTTCAATGATATTTTTAACCATGTATAATATAATAGCTTGTTGTAAATTGTAAAGAATTATAAAATTGATTTTATAAATTTTATATCTATTTGATTTCAAAATATTTTTAATACTCATAACATCATGTTTTTTTATAAAATTACATGAACTTCTATAAATTTAATTTTGTTATATATAAATATATATAATTTTACTACTAATTTTAATTAGATTTAACCATATATATATAAAATAAAATTGATTAATAATAATAATAAAAATCTTTTAATTTTAAAATAATATAAAATACTCATATTTTAAAACTTTTACACATTTTTATAAATTAAAACTTAAAAAAACAGATTTATAAAAATTCCATTTTACATAATTACATAATTTTATTGGACCTATCTATAGCTTGAAGCAACTCTAAACACCCTTCAAATCCATCTAATAATACAATTAATACAATTTAAAACTATAAAAACCTATTAATCCACTTGTCACTAATTACAAAGATCTACCCATAATGACATGGTTTTGTGAGAGATGGCCCCACATGTTATTAATCTCACTTAGAACAACTAAATGGTTATAAAAATCTACCCAGAATAACATGGTTATGTGGAAATCGCTCCACATATTATTAATTTTTCCGTTGAATAAGTAAATGGTTATTTGAATTGTGATCCGCCGACATACTATTCTTTAATTTTTGGTTCCAATTCGCTTTTAGTTTTCATATATATATATATAACTAACTAAATTCAACTATTGGTATTCATCGATTTAGTCTATTTTAGTTTCCAAAAATTGCTCGTGCATTCAAAAATACTTTCTGAAACTAATCGCGGCAAGGTGGAACACTTTTGATTGCTCGTGAATTCAAAAATACTTTGTGAAACTAATCGCGGCAAGGTGGGACACTTCTGTAGTCAAAAATTGATTTTCTTTCTCAAAAAAAAGGTTCGATTTCATGCAAAGTAATTGGTTCATTAGTTCATTATATCATTCAGTTTTTTGTTTACAATTTATACTTCAGTCTAATATTATGACGAGGATTTTGTTACGTGTTTTATATATATATATATATATGTCTGAAGTTAATTTCTGTTATATTTATCAAAAATTTTATAATCTATGATTAAGTTAGACTTAGAATTTTCTCACTAAAATATTTTATTTTTTAATAAAACATATTAAAAAGTAATAACAAAACTATCAAATTATTTGTGTATTTTGTTTTTTTTGTATTGTTCAATGATTTGTGATTATTTGTGCATTTTGTTTTTCTGTACTCTCTTCTTATTAGTTTTTGTGTTGTGTTGTTGGCAAATAGGAATCCAATAAACAAGGCATCTTACAATGGAGAGGAATCCCTTCAAGAAGGAAAATTCTTTTGGTATAAACAATTATGAGTTTTAAATAATTAAGTTATATTTATGTGTTTTTAAGAATGCTAATTTTTATATTTTACCATATTTAAATGTTAAAATTTGCAATCCACGTAAACGTATTTCCATTGTGATTTGTTAGAGATGAGGAAAGCAGAGGCTAAAAGAATTCGCGACAAGTATCCTCACAAAATACCTGTAAGATCACAAAATAAATTCTTGACTAAATTATTTCGTTGAATTGTTATTTTTCCAGACAAAAATAAAAAAATTACAATTAAAAATCATTTTATTACCTTGTTTTATCTTTGATTTTATGCAATAAAATTTTAAAACTAACTCGGCAAGCAAAAATGTGCAGGTTATTGTTCAGAAGTTGGAGAAGAGTAACGTACCAAACATTGACAATGTGAAGTAAGTACTTGTCCTACTACCACAATGAAATGACGTGTGAGATTATTTAACTTATTCTACATAGTTATCTAGTTAAAAATTATTATTAGAAACCTAATTTGATGATTACAATTGCGTTGAATCTCTCCCTTATGATTCAATTTTGTTAGATATGCATTTAATTATTAAAAAAAAAATTGAATTAAAGTTATGGTATTGGATTTTCAGATATCTAATCCCAGCCGATCTTACTGTTGGGCAATTGGTGTATGTGGTGCGAAAGAGAATAAATCTGAGTTCAAAGAAGGCACTCTTTATTTTTGTGAATGATGTGTTGCCATCAACTGGTAATTTCAAGCAAATTGATTTTTGCTTTACTATTTTATGACACTATCTGGTTTGGGTTTTATGTGTGTTGCTAATGATTGTTCTGGTGAATATAATGTGTGTTGCTAATGATTGTTCTGGTGAATATATTTGCATGCAGCCACTGTAATGTCAACTGTGTATGAGGAGCACAAAGATGAAGATGGATTTCTTTATTTTGTGTACAGTGGTGAAAATGTGTTTGGCCACCACAATGAGGCTTTTTCTGGAGCCTAAACAAAGCTATGCATATCTGGCTTATTTTAGAATAATTTTTTTAGAATTTTCATTTTTTTGAAATAAAACTGGATCATCTAGATTTAATAATCTGATAATTTTTTTTCATTTTATAGTAGACGAAATCAAGTATTAACAATTTTTGGTTTTATAGTAGATGACATCAAGGATTACCAAACATTATTTCTATTTTAGAACTTATGCAATGTGTTTGCTACCTCTACTTTGTGTTGGTTTTACACATTCTCACAGTAACATAGACTAAATAACACAAATGTTTTGATAATATCATTGTTTATCATTCATTTAATTTATATGACTGCTATTTATATGTTTTCTAATTGGTAGTTTATAAAGATTATGAGTCTTCATTAGAGAGTTTTGGTAGCAATACAATAAGTAGCCCTCAAACATATATTAATCCCTCCACCTTTGGTGTTTATCCTAATTTGTAAAAAAATACAAAAATATTTTAGTTTATTTCCTCATTCCAATGGCTTTTGAATCACGTCAATTGGACCTTTTAATCAAAAGTTGTGCCTCTTTTAATTTAACATACTTTTTAAAAGTCTAATTTGGAGATATCCTACATGCCAACCTTTAATGTAACTCCAAAATTTCCACACCTTGAGTCTAAATATTTTTCCTATGATAATGTACTTTGTCTTCTCTATAATTCCATGAATCTCACCAAATATGTTGTACGAAGATAAATTTATGATAATTTTACTTGAGGGCTTGATTTTGGAACCTTTTAGGGGAGCAAACTTGTAAAATATGCCAAATGTCCATTTTTCATAGCATATTCTATAATTTGAACTATAAACACTGAACTTCATATTCTTTATAATGACATTCGTGTCACCTGGTTTAGAGCTTTCAATCTTCAAATATGAATATTTTACTTGAACCACCTATAAGTCTAATTTCAGGACTAAACAAAAAGTTTAACTTGCATAGATTATACATCTCAAAATATAGTGAACTAGATTTGATTTAATGTACCTCACTATATCCTCTATTCAAATTAAAAGTTTTGCTTATTGAAATTATCCCATGTTATAGTTAATAGTAAAATCCACGTAAGATCACTCATTCAAGGAGCCTAAACAAGGATCGTCTACTCTAATACTAAATGGTATGTACAAACTACCTAAGATATTATAATAAACCATAGTACATAACGCACACAATATGTGAACATGGATCATAACTATAGAAGACATAATAGAGATTAGTTACACACTAACTCCTTATAATATAGGACAATCTCCTTCAACAACCTTCATACATTTATATATCCAAATAAAATGGCATCCCTCAATAGTGACTATATTGACCTCTTTATATATCTATTAATTATTAAATTACACATAAGGGTTCTTTATTAGGCCAACCCGTACTACACATGCTAAAACCATTACATATACATTTAAACCCATATATGCCCCTCTTGGGGTCATATCACCATAGTGTCTCATAACATTGCAAAAACATTGGACTACTTTGTGTTTTGAATTTTAATCTCCATTATATAAAAGGCAAAAGGCACAATCGTTCATGTCTCATTGGATTTTCCCACACCTAGTTTCCAAGGGCATATTTTGTTTTCTAATGTGTTGGGCATTCCATTTGAAGATTAGAAGGCTTTGTTCTTGACAAATCCGCTTTGACAAACTTGTGAAATGTGTTAAGACATTTAAACCCTCCAAATCATGTGATGCTACCTCTCAGTTAACCTAAGTACTCTTCTGGCTATAGATAATAGAATCTGCAACAAAAATAACCTTCATATCAAATCATCAAAACAAGAAAAATACATTCAAAATTTATATGTCTCTCTTACTTGCAAAGACTTTCAGATTCTATTTGCCCCTTCAACCTCATTAAGATTTCACAGTAACTTAACTAAGTCACCAAAATCATCCACAAGGGTAAGGAATTATCTTGAAATTTAGAAAATACAACTAAATACAAGTTTCCATTAATTGCAGACAAGGCCATGCACTACGAAAATTTAGCCATGTAAACTGAGAGAAGATAGAAAATACTCTCTATCATTGCCTTCATAATACAGAGTTCCTGAAGTACCACAAGTAGCATGATCTCTTTTCTTTGATTCATTTCATTTACAGAGAGATACAAATGTGCATTCAGAAATATAGAGGTATTATCATTCCATTTTCAAGGCATTGCATTCTAATATTCCTATAGTTAATTTTATATATTGTACTTATATGACTAACATTGATGTGCATACCTACAACTCTACCCTAGTTAGAGTATGCAGTGCTCTTGACAAGTCAATATGACTGAAATCTTCAGCAACCATCATTGGCAGGTTCAACAAAACTAAGCTATTTCCTTGAAGTTGTGTACAATTTTCTTCAACATCAACCTAAGCACAAATAATTACGAATGCGATGCCATTGTAATGGGACTTTTGCAAGATATTAACAACAATATCAAGGGTATTTCTTGGCATAACCTCCATCAAAACTTGCACATTAGAATCTCGTTTGTTATCATTGTCATTGTGCAATAATACACGATATGGTGGAGATGTCTTCCTTGATTTTATTTTATCGTAGTAACAAACAAATCAAAAGAGACTTAGAAGCTGCATCGAAGGAATTGGAAATTCTAAATACATCATATCTATTTCATTGAAAATGAAAATAAAATTCAAGTAAAATTCTATTCACATACACTTTAATAACCATGTCCTTTAGAGTAGATATCTTTATTTGACAAAAGTTCTACATAAGACAATACAATGAGACAAGAATCTATTCATAAGTCATCATTCTATTTACGTAGATCAAGCTTGGATTCTGGAGCAGATGTAGTTTTCTCAATTGTTGGCATCCCTATCAATCCACTACCTTTTCCCGATGGTGAGGTTGATCTGATTGCAGAAAACACCCAAGTCATGCATGTACCTTTTTCCTGTGATATTTTGTCACCTTAGAGAATTTGCAACACTGTTGTATTGTGGTTGTTCTCCTTACATTTCCCTCTTTGTACATGCAGTAGCTCACACATACTTAATTGCTAATTTACCCATAAGGGAAAGCTAATTTATGTTGATATGATTGGGGATGGGGAATAATTAATCTTGAAGATATCAAACTGGCCACCACTTTTGACCCTGCTTGAGAGTACAAGCTCATGTTGTACATAATGAGAGGGAAACTCTAGAATCATGGGTCTCCTTCGATTATACCTCTTTCATTGTTGTTTGTTTCCATGACCTTTTTTTTCATTGTTGTTTGTTTTGCTTGCTATTTTCTTTTAATAACAGTAAACACCCAATGACTAATCAAGAGACGAGACGTCCCATATTGACCACGAACAGAGTGAAAACTCCTTGGGGCCTCCTACTGGAGCCCAATTAATACAGGTTAAGCATGTCATTTCATGGAATCAAACTTGGGTCAATCACTCAGTCTACCCTTGAAAAATAGGCAAGAGAGAGGTTGTTGGCTAGCCCTTAGTATAGTTACTATATTTCATCTTATATTTGTCTTTATTGCTATTTAAATAGTTAAGATAACATAGCTGATTGGGATCTAGATTACCCTATTAGGACTAAACTTGCAGTGTACAAGACCCTACTAGAATATTATAATGATTGGCATAAGTGCCAACTGTCTAATGGACATTTATACCTTTTCACTTAGATCTACAACAACAAATTCACCATTACAATAATTTATCAAATTTTATAAATGAGTTATCATGCTTCTATTTATTAAAGATGACTAGTTTTTTATTTTTCCAAAGTTGGGAAATAAATTCAATTTAGAACATATGTCGAGCTTAATTAAAGTATCAAAAGTATTTCATACTTGGAAAAGTTTCCTGCTAAGAAAGAAATGAGTTCAAGAAGTACATGTAGAGGCTCCTAATCCAATCTTAGGATTTCCTAGCCTTTTGTAGAATTAAAAGAAGTGCTTAAGGTACTTAGATCCATTGACATAAACCAATTGAACAAAGCCAAAATGTTGAAACCTTTTTCTATAGCAAGGCCACCATGCACAAGTGATAATGCGAAAAAATGATTTCTTACAACCAAAGGAACCTTTCTATAATACCTTACACTAATGTGGATGTGTATTGATCCTCGAATGATTCCTTCAAATTAAATGAGCATGAGCTCAATAAATAAAGTAATTCTCAACGATTTATTGATACCACCAAGCTTTTACTTGTAACCACCCTTTCCACATTTACCAAATTTCACTACCCTACTAGGGTAAACATGAGACGAAGAGTTACTATGACATGAGAATACCTCCAAGCTTCAGTTATAGAAGTGGGGCCAACAACTGACAACTCACAGACATTCCTCAAGGCATACACGACACCCAGGGGCCAAAGAACAACCCCAGGTTACCAAACCCTGAGCTGTGGCTACTTTTTAGTGAACTAGACCCACAACTGCACACTTGACAATGTCTACTTGCAATTGAGGCAATCCAAGCACACCCACAAGCCTTGCTCCATGTGATTGTGACCTAAATTACTCAGTTTAGTGCCTATGATTCCAAGATCTAAGCCACAATTCCAATCCAAACTCTAGAACCCTGCCTAGAACTCACAGAGATTTCTCAAAATGATAAATAACATAAGGACGATCTTAAACATACAAAACTTGAACTAGAACTTGACCTAATCAGGCCTAACCATGACAATCATTTTGCCAAACATATGGCGAACATGTAAGCTATAGGTCATGAATGCATATCTGATCACATGAGCCTAAAACTTACTTGAGAATCACCAAGAAGGTCTAATTCCCTCGCATAATAGCTACAATAACAATGTATAGTCCATGCATTCATCAATAATTCATACATTCATCAAAATATGTCAAAATCCATAATTAATATGGATCAGATAACCATCATGTAACCAACAATTAACGAGCCTAGAAACCATTCAACTCAACCATAATATCACCAACATAATCACCACAAATATACATGAACCACAATAGAATAATAGCTCTTATTAACATATGAAAATACCAACCAATTCAAGGACTTCCATATGCTAGCCAACCATCGATTTAGCTAAATGAATCTCTCTTTAATGCAATCACCCCCGCGCCATATTCTAAGCATGCATGTGGGATTTAATGGAATAAACCAAACCAGCAATTTCAGAGGCCAAACCACCTCAACCCTCAACCATAGTGATTCCACCTCCACAGTTGGACATCACTAACACCAACCAAATTAGTCTCTACCTAAGTTGTCTAGGGCTCTTGGAACTAGTAACTCAACCCACAACCTTTTACGGCTCTACAACGTTTTTCCAACCCGACTCCAGGGACTAGTAACTCAACCCACCATAGGCTCCATAACATTCATCCCAACATAGGCTCCAGGGCTGGTAACTCAACCCAAGCTGTCCCAAGGCTTCTGGAGCATTTGTCCCAACCCACAACCAACAGTGTGGCTATCCAGGAAATGGCAAGGCAAGGCTAAATTTTTTTTCAATCCAAGCAAATATCCATGCCAATGAAAAAAATTAACTAGAAAATCACATGCATATACCATGCATCCATAAATAAACAAGGAAATCATACATGCAACCTGTAACCTACAAAGCAATCTAGTTGTAGTCATTGATCCAATTGTTCCCTTATGCTTTCTTGATTTCCTTTGCCTTCGTTCTCCAAACCTAAGTGAATGCTAAAGTGCTCCAAGCATGATCCAAGGATGCTCTTAGTGTGCAAGAGTATAAGAGAATAGAACAGATTTCAACCCAAAATTATCAAAAGGATAAACTAACAAAAGCCATGAACTGATCCTCAAAAGCCTTTTTATCATTGAGGCATCTATTTTCTTCATTTTCCTTCAATTTCCCTCTCATGCAAATTTTTGACCCTTCATCTCTATTTTATCATATTTTCTTTTCTTTTATAAATAAAATGCCAACTAATGCCTCTTTGTCTTTGCCAATTTCCATAGCCATTTATTAAGCACTAGTGATACCCATCACTATGTCTTACCCAACATTCATTTTGGAATACATGTCCCATGATATTGGTCTTATTTTTCTATTAACATTGGAAATCAACCAGGGGCTTTTACCAATGCCCCCCCTGGGGGAACATCATCCTTGGTGTTCAATGACACTTATGAACCAATAGACCACATGCTTACCATGGAGCTTTATAACACAACTCAATGCAACATTTACATCATATCATACTGCCAAGACCATGACCATCATACCATGAACACCATACTGCTTATTGGAGCTTTATAACACATCTCGATGCAGTATTTATAGACATATTCATAATATATAGACATAACCAAAACACAACATCAAACACATATATCAAAATACATCCGCTCAACAAGTGAATAAAGAAGGATACATAGCCTACATCTAATGAGTCATCTCCCACGTAGCTTCATTGGGCCCAAAGTGATTTCCACTACACTTTAACTTGCTCGATTTCTTTGTTCCAAAGCATGGGTTATTTCCACTGCAATATGCACTAAGGTTCTAGTTGGAATTCTCCTTCTAGTTCCACCTGCAATACAGACTAGTCAATTACATGATCAACATAATTCATGAATATTTTAAACAATGAAACATGGAAAACATCATGGAATTTCATTGTCAGAGGTAGTGCAAGTCAGTATACCACTGGTCCAATCCTCCCAAGGATCATGAAAGGCCCGCAATACTGAGGTGCCATCCTGGCACATGATCAAATTCTCGAGGATCTCCTCTTAGGCTTGATGCGCAAGTACACATGTTCCCTAACCTGAAACTCGTTAAATACTCTATGTTTATCTGCATAAATCTTCTCCCTATCCTATGCTACCTTCAAATTCCTTTTAATAACTTTCATTTTTTGTTCCATCTCTGCCAATATATCCGTTCTAATCAATAACATGTTCACTGGATCACACCAGTTGATGGGAGTGTTACAACTCCACCCATAAAGTGCCTCTAACAAACTCATCTTCAAGGAATCCTGATACCCATTATATGAAAACTCTACCATTGGCAGATAATATTCCCACTTTTGTTGTTAATGCATGACATACATTCTCAACATGTCCTCAAGACTCATGTTAACCCTCTCTGTTTGTCTATTAGTCTATAGATGATAATTTGTAGTGAAAGCTAACTTTGTCCCCAAACCTGTAAACAACTCTTTCCAAAATACGGAAGTGAACTTGACATCTTTGTCTGACACAATCTTCTTAGAAATACCATGCAACCTCACTATCTCCCTAACGAAAACCTTAGCTATGTCACTAGTTGAGTTCATAGACTTAGCTGTAATGAAATGATCAACCTTGGTTAACCTATCAACCACAATCATGATAGAATCATGCTGCTGCGATGTCCTTGACAAACTTGTAATGAAGTTCATGGAAATGACCTCCCATTTCCACTCTAGAATTAAAATCGGTTGAAATAATCCACATATATGCTTGGAATTTGCTTTTACCCATTGACAATCCAGACACCTTATGACGAACTCAACCAACTCTTTCTCTAGATTCAGCCAATAATAGAACTTCTTTACAGTTGTTAGAGTCTTCTGATATCTGAGGTGATCTGAATATGGATTGATATGAAATTCCCTCAAGATAAGTTTCTTGAGCTCATTGTTGTTCGACACATAGATCATGTCCCTAAATATGACCAAACCTTCGGTTGTCAGATGATGATACACACCCTGGTCACCTATACCCTATTGTTGTAACTTGTGCCTCAACTGTTGATACCTATCATCCTGTTTTCCTCCATGTAAGTCTGTCCCATATGAACTCATAGTCGCAATGTGATTTACTATTACCCTTCTACTAAGAGCATCTACAACCCAGTTCTTATTTCTCTTAGTGTACTTGATCTCGAAGTCAAACTCACTGAGCATAGCCAACCACCTATCTTGTATTACATTCGGATTAGGTTAGTCAAACAATTACTTTAGCCCACTATGATCACTCATCATAATTAATCTCCTACCAAGAAGATAGTGTCTCAACATCTTCAGTGCATGAATGTTCATTTCCAACTCAAGATCGTGAGTCACATAATTATGCTTGTGCTTATTCAATTTCCTTCACTCGTAGCATACCACTTGTACCTCTTGCATAAAGACTACACCAAGTCCTCTCTTGCAAGCATTTGTACACACCACAAGCTATGTATTTGGATCTGCAATTATTTCAAGTGAATTACTACTAAATTTGAACAATTTCAAGTGACCGAACTAAAAATGACTAACTTAAGTGACTAATTTAGTCTCGGGATAAAATAAATGACTAGATAATAAGTGAATAAACTAAAAGTGACTAGCTTAAATGACTAATTTAGTCTAGGATTAAAAAATATGACTAGATAATAAGAAACAAAATAATTTCATGACAACACTGCCCTATGAACCATCAATTTTCTATCATATCCATGAGGTGAACAGTAATATGTGGTTCATGATATAGCTAATTTGGAACAAACCTAGCCCTAGAGCCTAGGATTTTTTTTTGTTGGCATTATGATACATATGTTGTACTTGATGGCAACCCACTCATCTCAAATGATAAATTATAGTGCAGCAAAGTTCACGCACTTTCATGAAGATAAAAGTTTCTTTCATGTAGAGAAACATTCACAGAATTTTATGCAGAGAAAAGTTTATTTCATGTAGATAAACGTTCATGGAATTTTATGCAGAGAAAAGTTTATTTCATGTAGAGAAAAGTTCATGGACTTTTATGCAGAGAAAAGTTTATTTCATGTGGAGAAAATTTCACGGAATTTTATGCAGAGAAAAGTTTATTTCATGTAGATAAAAGTTCACAGACTTTTATGCAGAGAAAAGTTTATTTCATGTGGAGAAAAGTTCACGCACTTTCATGGTTTCTTCATGGTATTAGTCTGACAGTTTTTTATCCTATGGTTTTGGTTCATGGTATTGCATCCAAAAGTGTTGATCTCACGCACTTTCATGGTTGGTTCATGGTATTAGTGCGCCAGTTTTTGATCCTATGGTTTTGGTCCATGGTATTGCATCCAAAAGTGTTGATCCCAAGTATTGGGTTCATGGTATTGTGTTATTATGGTTTTGGATCGTGGTATTGTGAAAGGCCTAAGACTATAAAAGAGGAAAGAGATCATTTGGCAAAGCATCATCTGAATTATTGAATATCTGATAAAGTGCTAGATCTAGAATACTGTGATTGGGTTATGGTGCAGATCTGGATCTGAGCTAAAGAGGGATCTCACCGGTTGATGGAGAACAAGATCTAAGGATAGATCGAGATCAAATGGTCTGAAATGAACTATCTCTATATATTTGATTATGCTTATTCTAGATCTGTATACTGATGCTTGTAATGATCTGATCTGGGTATAACTTAAGTTTGAAATCACTGCAAGTCATGTTTGAATATTTATAGATCTGTACATGGGTTGGCTTTGGTGTAAGTGTGTATGTATGCAGGTTTGGTTCATTGTAGTAGCGTATACAATTTGAGCTATGATATTTGAAGTCATAGGTGGTTCTGGTTGTAGATGGGTTCTGATGACAGTTTAAAGGTGTCAGTATTCTGCATATCCTGTTTGGTTGATTGCGTTTAGCTTCAGTGTTGATGGATGAGAACTAATATTGGATCAGGATCATAATGACTCATATTTATGTGATCTAATGGACTAGATCTGGGTGCTAACACATATATTATCCTTGTATATGTATTGATCTAGTGTTTGGGTGATTCAGAAGATTGATTGATTATGTGCTTCAATGATATTAATGGGTCCAGTATGAAAATTGGATGAAACGTGGTCTTTCAGAGTATGTGTTGTGCTTCAGGAGTATCCAGTCTAAAAATGTATGAAACGTGGTACCTAGAGGAGAGAATATTGTAGGCCAGTGCCTACGTACTAGTATCTTAGCTATTGCAAGAACTTTGGGGGTTGTAGCTCCCTTCCAGGAGAGACTGGAGAACGAGAGAGGGTTGTAGCTCTCTACAGGTAGAAGCCTGTGTACTGGTATAAGACTGCACCAGTATAGAAATATTGTAAAAGGATTTTCTTATTAAGAAGAAGATTGAGATGACTTGCAGTAGGTGGTTTTCTCCCACATTGGGTTTCCACCTTATATCATGGTGTTCATGTGTGTGGCTTATGTGTGATGATATGTTCTATTTTATTGCACCTGTTTACTGTTAATATGGTTGATAATGTTCTAATGCACTCATTAAGGATCAACTAACTGAATCATAAGAATTTATGGAAGGTAGCATATATGAATCTGAATATGGGAATGAAAAAGTTTTATTGATGTGATAATACTGATTCACCCCCCCCCCTCTCAGTATTATTTCCAACAATTGGTATCAGAGCAGGTTCTTTTCTAGAAGCTTGATCTCTTGAAGGAGAACCTTGGAACATTGGGAAAGAAGCTTAAGAAGAAAGCACATAAGCAGAAGAAGACATCTCAGAAGAACTATGACAATGGGAGAATCGATTGGGGATTATGTGTAAGAAGCTGTTCAGATTCAGAATCATTTCAGAATGAAGATGAACTATCAGGTATGAATTTGCTATCCTCTGATGTTCCAACTATCTATCCATTTGGAAAAGATGAAAGTGATAGCGAAACAACTGAATTTTCTCTTATGGGTGAATAAGAAAGATATCAAATAGAGGCAGAATTTAAAATGCTTTTAAACAAAATTAGAGATCAACAAGATCTATTGAACAAAAGGGAATGTGACTTCAAAGAAGAAGCTACCAAACTAAAAGCCCAACTAGAAGAAGGAAACAAGGTAAGGAAGTTATTCAAGGACAAATATCAAAAGTTGCAGGATGAAGTAACATCGTTAAGAGATGAAGTCAATGAAAGAATCACAACCATCAAGAAACTAAGAGATAGATCTAGTTACTATGAAAGTCTTGAAGCCACGATCTTCTCGCTAAAAGAAGATCTTGAAGAATCAAAGAATCCAAGCTATTGAAAAACAAGAAAACGAAGTCATCAGTTTAAAATCTCAACTGGAATGTTCCTTCAAAATTCGTCAAATGCAGCAGGATCTAAATGAAGAACAAGAAAAGGAGATACTCAAACTAAGGCAATAAATGGAAGAAGGAAGAAATTCTGAAGAAATCTGGAAGAAGAAATGTCTGGAAAAGGAGGAACAACTTCAGGTTGAGGTAAATATTTTGAAAGGTAAATTAGAAGATAAGGATAAGCTTTTACGATTTCAAGATAGTACTAAGGTCTTGGATGATATTATTAATAGTAAAAGGTCTCCTGCTATCAAAATTGGTCTTGGTTTTCATGAATCTATTGAAGGTGAATCTAGTTCACAAAGTAAGACAAGGGACTCGACTGCAAAATCTGAAATGCTCAATAAGGAGATGAAAGGTCAATCTCATCATCAACCAAGGAAAGAAATTCTTCAAAGAAAATCTTCTACTCCTCTTATGAATAATGTTGAATATTATATATATCATAATCTTGGACATGTTACAGCGAGATGTAGAAGAAGAAGGTTTCAATACCATCATATAGAAAGATCATCACATTCAAGGTACTTTAATGGATATTGCTTTGCTTGCAATATGTTTGGTCACAGAGCTGTTGATTGATATAGAAGAAATATGAGACATGTAAGATGTTACACATGTAACAAGCTTGGACATATAGCTAAGGAATGTAGGAACAAAGTATGGGCACCATACCAAAAGGAGAAAACATCATCATCACACTTGAAGATGTGGAAGAAGAAAGAAGTACAGTCAGAAAGAGGCAGCACAACACAACATATAGACATAACAGAATCAGAGAGAGCTCGAAGTGTAAAACTTCAGTGTCCTCAATCTCATACACAAGTTTCTTAAAGAGAAGTCACGTATATACGCGAGTTGGTTATGGCATAGTCGTGTATATGATTGTTTGAGGAAAGACAGTAGGGGCAGATTCAGGAAAAGGATTAGTTATGATTCAGTTTATTTGCGCTATTTAATAATGGTTACAATTCGCTGATGATGTGTGGAAATGACTTGATGGTTAGAAGTGTTTTGTTTCTAACTTGATAATGATGATGACTTGATACTTCTTGCTGATATGCATGATCAGATCTAACAGTAAACAAGATGGCACAGGTTTAGGGGGAGCATATGCTTTTAATGCATTGTTGGCATTATTGTTAATATTCCTTGGTGATGATGCTTATATGGATAAATGATTCATCTTGCTATGATATGGTTATGAGTTGTTTAGATGATTCTTAGGGTTACATAGTTGATATTTAGATCATATTTGTGGTTGATTCTCTAATGGTGCTTACATGGTGATCTTCATAAGGATAAGGAGAAATACATAGCTTGAATTCACTTGATGATGAGTCACTCATATGCTGCTGTCACCATATGCATAAAGATCATATATTATAGTTATGATGTCGGATTCCTATTTTTCTTAGCACACATATGGATGAGGATTGTTGACTGGATATATGGATGATTATTCAAAGTTGCATTGTTGGAGATATGATGATGATGAGTTCTTACCTATATGATGATAGGTTGTTTCGTACATATGTTGATTGATGCAGATATTCCCAATTGATGATACTTGGTCCATGCAGATCTGGATGGCTATGGTGTTTCTCACATATGATAGAATGATTTTGTATATATAGAATTCTATTCAAAAGGATGAGTTGATACGGACATACCTTGATGATTCATGCACTAATACAAGTTGCTGGTGACAGATGCTATGGAGCAGATCATACAGTGTCGTTGCTGATGTTTATCATGATCTTATTTAGGTGTTTGGTCTCTGTTATAAATGTCATGTATATCATTCGAATCATGATGTAATAGTGTGTCTCTATCTATTGTAGTCATTTGATGAAATATTTCAGTCATGTCAAGGTCATGTAACTACCTATGTAGATTTCCCCACTATGCCTCGGATGAATGATGTAATGTACTTGGTTTTCATTTTCTGGTATATCCCCACTTGGTTGGGAGATGGATTTATGTATGAGCATTTGGTGCTAGGAAGGTCATGTATGATGTATAGAGTCATGTTCTTGTAGAACATCTTTTTGCAGAGCTTGCTTATATTCAGGGGGAGCATGAACAACACACTTCAGCAGAGAAGAGACTTCAACATGTACTCAGAAAAAGAATGGAAAGAGTGGTACACCTTGGCATATACAAAGGGGGAGCTCATTCAGAGATTTCAGCAGGTACTCAGGGGGAGTATGGGCAGCAGAATGTTTCTCTAGGAAAGAGATTATCTTGGTTTGCCCTTTGCCCTTGATGTCAAAGGGGGAGAGTGATTGATTGTTGTTGCCATCAATTCCAAAGGGGGAGATTGTTGGCATTATGATACATATGTTGTACTTGATGGAAACCCACTCATCTCAGATGATAAATTATAGTGCAGCAAAGTTCACGTACTTTCATGAAGATAAAAGTTTCTTTCATGTAGAGAAAAATTCACGGACTTTTATGCAGAGAAAAGTTTATTTCATGTAGAGAAAAGTTCACAGAATTTTATGCAGAGAAAAGTTTATTTCATGTGGAGAAAAGTCCACGGAATTTTATGCAGTGAAAAGTTTATTTCATGTAGAGAAAATTTCATGGAATTTTATGCAGAGAAAAGTTTATTACATGTAGAGAAAAGTTCATAGACTTTTATGCAGAGAAAACTTTATTTCATGTGGAGAAAAGTTCATGCACTTTCATGGTTGGTTCATGGTATTAGTCTGACAGTTTTTGATCTTATGGTTTTGGTCCGTGGTATTGCATCCAAAAGTGTTTATCTCACGCACTTTCATGGTTGGTTCTTGGTATTAGTTCGATAGTTTTTTATCCTATGGTTTTGGTCCGTGGTATTGCATCCAAAAGTGTTGATTCCAAGTATTGGGTTCATGGTATTGTGTTATTATGGTTTTGGACCGTGGTATTGTGAAAGGCCTAAGAATATAAAAGAGGAAGGAGATCATTTGGCAAATCATCATCTGAATTATTGAATATCTGATAAAGTGCTAGATCTGGAATACTGTGATTGGGTTATGGTGCAGATCTAGATTTGAGCTAAAGAGGGATCTCACCGGTTGATGGAGAACAAGATCTAAGGATAGATCGGGATCAAATGGTTTGAAATGAACTATCTCTATATATTTGATTATGCTTATTCTAGATTTGTATACTGACGCTTGTAATGATCTGATCTGGGTATAACTTAAGTTTGAAATCACTGCAAGTCATGTTTGAATATTTATAGATCTGTATGCGGGATGGCTTTGGTGTAAGCGCGTATGTATGCAGGATTGGTTCATTGTAGTAGCGTATACAATTTGAGCTATGATATTTGAAGTCACAGGTGGTTTTGGTTGTTGATGGGTTCTGATGACAGTTTAAAGATGTCAGTATTCTGCATATCCTATTTGGTTGATTGTGTTTAGCTTCAGTATTGATGGATGAGAACTAATATTGGATCATGATCATAATGACTGATTTATGTGATCTGATGGACTATTTTTTGTGTTCTAGGTTCGAGCATTGCAAGCAATAGGTTCCGAGATACTTAGATATTAGTAATGGGGTCTTACAACTAGACATGAATGTATTTTGTTAGAGCCTTTCCAATTTCAAAGTTGGCTTTAGGGTGCATAACCCCAGGTGGATGTGATTGTATCTTTCCTTAATCTGGAATTAACATCCTTAATGGATTTAGCGCCATACCTTGTGTTGTGCCTTCTGGTCCTCTTTGGCTCACAGTTGTCATCTTTGTGATGTCCAAGACAAGTGCAATTATTACCACAGTGGCATATCCACTTTGAAAAATCTGTGAAATGTGTTAAGACATTTAACCCCTCAAAATCATGTGATCTTAACTCTCAGTTAACCTAAGTACTCTTCAGACCACAGGTAACAGAATCTTCAACAAAAACAACTTGCATATCAAATCATCAAAACAAGAAAAATACATACAAAATTTATATGTCTCTCTTACTTGCAAAGCCTTTCAGATTCTATTTTCCCCTTCAACCTCATTAAAGGTGCAAAGCAACATAAAAATGTAGAATGATTGACCAGATATAATCATATAAGTAAGCTTTCTTCACTGGAACTTAACTAAGTCACCAAAATGATCCACAAGGGAAAAGAATTATCTTTAAAGTTAGAAAATACAACTAAAGACAAGTTTCCATGAATTGCAGGCAAGGATATATACTACAAAAATTTAGTCATGCAAACTGAAAGAAGATAGAAAACACTCTTTATCATTGCCTTCGTAATACAAGTTCCTGAACTACCACAAGTAGCATGATCTGTTTGCCTTGATTCATTTCATTTACAGAGAGATACAAATGTGCGTTCAGAATTATAGAGGTATTATCATTCCATTTTCAGGGGACTACATTCTAAGATTCCCATAGTTAATTTTATATATTATACTTATATGACTAACATTGACGTGCATACCTACAACTCTACCCTAATCAGAGTATGCTTTGCTCTTGACAAATCAATATGATTGAAATCTGCAACAACCTTCATTGGTAGGCTCAATGGAACTAAGCTATTTCCTTGAAGTTGTGTACAATGTTCTTCAGCATCAACCTAAGCACAGATAATCACAAATGCAAGGCCATTGTAATCAAATTTTTGCAGGATATTAACAACAGTATCAAGGGTCTTTCCTAGCATAACCTCCATCAAAACTTGCACGTCATAACCCTATTTGTTATAATTGTCATTGTGCAATAATACACGATATGGTGGAGATGTCTTCCTTGATTTTCTTTTATAATAGTAACAAGCAAATAGAAAGAGACTTAGAAGTTGCGTCGAAGGCATTGGAAATTCTAAAGACATCATATCTATTTCATTGACAATGAAAATAAAATTCAAGTAAAATTATAGTCACATACACTCTAATAACCATGTCCTTCAGAGTAGATATCTTTATTTGACAAAAGTTCTACGTAAGGTAATACAATGAAACAAGAACCTATTCATAGGTCATCATTCTATTTACCATAGATCAAACTCCAATTCTCGACTAGGTGTATTTTTCTCAATTGTTGGTGTCTCTATCAATTTTCTACCTTTCCCCCATGGCGAGGTTGATCTGATTGCAAAAAACACCCAAGTCATGCATGTCCCTTTTGACTATGATATTTTGTCACCTTAGAGACTTTGCAACGTTTTTGTCTTGTGTCTGTTATCCTTACATTGCCCTCTTTGTACATGCAGTAGATCACACGTATGTAATTGATAATAGGTTTCTACATAGTTTTCATCTGATCAGCCATCTCCCATGTAGCTTCATTTGGACCCAATTACTTCCTCTACACTTTAGCCTACTCGATTGCTCTAGTCTAGAGCAAGAGTTGTTTCCACTACAATATGCACGAAGGTTTTGGTTAGAATTATCCTTGTGGTTCCACTTGTAATGTTGGGTGTGTGTTATATTCTTTCCACAACTACCCCTGGATTTCTCCTTTTGGACCCTATCTTAGGTGGGAAGACCTACCTATTGTTTTGTGCACGGATTTTGCACATGCTTTTGGGCATGATGGTTTTCTGCCCATGGCAGTTTGTAGATCCGGTCAAAGGAACTATGATTATTTTCTAATCCAAGGTTAATGGATTGGGTATTATGAATGTTTTGGCATGTATATATATGTATTGTAACATTGAAACGAATACAATGAAAAATCAACTTGGCAGTCCCAGTTTTGGAATTCATGGGAAAATCTCTATGTATATATTTTTTATGTTTTATGCTCTTGCCATTGTTTAGTTTCTATTTTTTAAGAATTCGTTTGTATTTAATTTTTGTACAGGTTTAAACCTACATGTAATACAAACCATTCAATCATATGATCATCATCCTTCACGTATATTTTAAGCAATGAAACATGGAAAACATCATGGACTTTCCCTGTCGGAGGCAGTGCAAGTCGATAGGCCAATGGTCCAATTCTGTAGAAACCTGTTGCATCTTTAAGTATTCAAAATCTGACTCCATTGTGTCTTCCTCAAGAACCTCAAGAAAGCTTCTCCAATTTCCCCCCTCCAACTGACTTGCCAATACATATTTCTAGGTATTCTTAAACATTGACCACTGGGATATATCTTTATTTGGGGGCATATACAACTCCCCATAAAGTTTCCCAATTATTTGAGAGTTCTGCAAGTTTTACTGATCATTGGTCAACTGGTATTGGAACATCTGCTATTGGGCTAACCAATTGTCTTGAAAGTTGGGGTATGAAAAATTACACTGCACCGTTTTTGAATAGTCATGCAGGTGTCACCAGCGTTCAAAATTTTAGTCAACAACCTACTCAACAGATGAATCATCTCCATCATGGATGGTATAGAGATGATGAAGCACTTGTTTTTAATGGGATGACAACTACATGTGAAGCAACAATAGCTTCAATACAAGGCTCAACAACAACAACAACATCAAATCCAAGTGTTTTTTCCTAAACAACAACAACAACAAAAACAATCTTTGTGGTCTACGAGGTACTTTGGTTGAGATATGTAGGTTCTATGAAGCCAATTGTAGGAATGAAACAGTATGTGCATTGATACAATGATAGTGCTTTCATTTTTCCTTATCTACGTTTCTATGTGCAAATAATGGAATTTTCCAGGTGATTAATTTTTCTTGTTGAATTTACAATCAGGCATTGCATCTCTATTTCTTTAGATTATATATCTTGCATTGTACATTGTATATGCATGTACTTTAGATATCTTTCCTAGTAAAAGGGTAGACCATAGATTCTTCGATTGTTGGACAGGAGTTGAAGAGGTTTCCTTTCAATAGTTGTTTGTGGTTTTAATAGGATCCAATCAGGAAATGCTTGTTGGTTGGAGTTTGAGAATTCCATCTGTAATGGAGGCTGCTCCATTGGCCATTTGACCAAATTCTCATTTGTATTTTCTTTAGACATGAAGGAACTTCATAGATGATACTAGCGGCGGCCTTGGAGAGCACATATTCTGAGATAACATCACAATTTCTGCTTACTTCCAATATATGTTGTTAGGATTATTATGTTTTGTCCATGGTATACTTTCATGCATTCATGTGAAGGCCCATTCCTACATTAGACTGGGTATTTTCTCTTAACATTTATTTTAAATGTTCCTCTACAGGGTGAAAAGCCTGAGAGGGTGGTGAAATTCATGGCCATAAATTCATTGGTGATATCATTGTTTACAAGAAAATAAACTATTTATGTGGGTCTTATTATCCCTCCACATATCAGTATTTACTTCATTAAAGATCTAGCACAACTTATTTATGATATTAAGGAAATTATAGAGTAATGACTAAAAGGAAGAATTTTCATTTTACTTTTTAAAGGATATGTACACATTGTTTTGTTATGAGCTATTTTATTTTTATTCAGTTCTTAAAGTGGTCTAAGAATTTGGTATGCCTTGGGATATCCTAGAAGGAGATGGTTTGGGCATTCCAATTGAATATTATAGGGCTTTGTTCCTAAAATTTATATGTAGTTCTATCAACTAATCTATGCAAAATGCATTTTATAATTTATGCTTAAATACTAGTGGGGCCATTTTTTTTTGACATTTCTTTGGACCTGCCAACATTCAGGGGATCACCCCAGTATGAAGTCCCAACTAGAACTCACACCATTTGGTGTGGGAGTCCCATCCGGTATGATGGCCAGGTTTCCATTGTCTTGATGATTTGCCTCAATTCTTGCTTATCAGCATAGGAGAGTGGTCTAGTTTGTCTTCAGGAAGTGAGGTTCGCATGCCTAGTGAGTGTAAGTGTACTCGTGTCAATGGTTCTTTCACTGTGAGGGGAAGAGGGTGAAGGTGAGTTCCAGGTTGAAAGGGATCAATCCCAACTCAGCTAGGAACACACAACCCAATGGGACATACACAACTTCCAGTGGAGTATTCCACACGGATGTGGCAGTCACAACATACAAGGTAAGATAACACATACAACACTCATGGATCAATCCGAACGAGTGCAATGGTTGTTACAACAAGGTTCATGTGAAACGTCTGCCTGATGTCCTGCATAGCAGTCGACACAGACAGGACAACATTAATAGCATATACAAAACATTTCCATTAATATATTATGAATTACAACAAATGAAACAATTCAGATGTAGAACATAGGTTAAAGCGACATGCATTACAAGTTTTAAAGACCAATCTTACAACAAATACAATACATGTGTGAAAATGTGTTGGCCTATTAACAGGCTTTCAAATTAAGAGAAAATTCCAAGACACATCATTACACCATACATCACTAACCCCATCAGCGAGGCATTGGAGCCTCTACTTACTCGTCGAAAAAAAGATTACAGGCTCCCTTGGCTATGTGGGAGGAGCTGAGGTGAAAAGTCCTTTCTATGTACAAATGAGGGGGTATTTATAGCCAAGGGTGAAACTAACCCTTGCGGCTATTCAAGAACACTCATGATTATTAGACTTCCATGACTTTTAGAATTACATGAATATTTTTTCACAAGTGGATCTCTTGGACTTCCATGTTACATCACATCGATTGACAACATAACCCATAGTGTAGATGTGGGTGACATGACTCATGACATGACTCAACATGACTTGACATGAAAATGTTGGTACATTGCTTCTGTTGGAGTGTATGTCAAGCTATAGTGCTACTGGATGATGGATTTATTCATGATGTATCATAGCTTCACCTCTGCATGGTGAAGTGTGTGGAGTCTTCAATGATCCTTGGTTCACTTGATGAATCTTTAGCATGTTGTTCCTTGCTTTCATGATGGAAGGCTTGACAGGCTCAACTATTCGTGAAGGTGCATGTTCGACGCATTTGTCTGCTTCACATGCTTCATTCGTTCATCCATTGGTTGACCTGCCCTTCTGCATGTGCTCCCTTCATTCATCCCGTTCGTTGTCTTGCCATGTTTGTTGGTTTACCTGTACCTACAGTCCCTCATGACGAGACGACATCGAATCCAAAAACCTCCTAGTCTACCATGAAACATGATCATTTCAGATGCAGGTGACCAAGAGAGACAGTAAGGTTGTGAAGCGAGATGATGGCTCCGGGCACTGCTGATGAAAACTACGCAAGAGTCACTAAGTGATCAAGACAGGAAATCTGAATTGACAGTGACTCTCTATGAGGTCTAGCTCAGTTGGGAGGAAAAATTGTGCAAATTTTGGGAGGGACAGTCTGGGCTGCAATAAGGCAAGGTGGACATGCGCTGCACATTTTTCAGAACGAACAATCAGCAGGGTCTAGATAGCCAGATTTGTGCAATTTTCCAAAGGAATGGGTTGGGCTGCATGATGGGTCACTTGGCAAGGATTGCATAGTTTTCTTGGGGAACTTCCTGGGAGACTGGTAGTCTTAACTACGCAATTCCCATAGGCAAATTCTAGTTTGATGTTGGGGTCACTAGCATCCAAAACTACGCAATTCCCAAAGGTAACTTCCAATTGGCTACTAGGGTCACTAACATCCAGAACTGCCAATTGGCTGCTCAGTCACTAGCAACGGAAACTATGCAATTCCCAGAGGGAACTCACAGTCTACTATTAGGAGCTGCTCGTAGGAAAATGCATCAAGGTTGGGAGGTCATGCTGCTAATCATCTCTACACAGTTTCTAAGATGAACAACTAGTCGACTATCTGCATGATTGACTAGGAAAATTACGCAATTTTTTAAAGGAGACAGGGATTGACACTTGGTGTCTGTCTGGCCTGTATGCGTAATTTCCTCAGTAAGTTGAGCGAGTGAGGTTAGTGGCATCTATGAAAATTCTTAAGGGAGTCAATCCGAGATGATCGCTAGGTCCGACTGTCTTGGTGGCCAACATAAGAGTTGATTGCATTTCTTGCAAGCAGCACGGCTTGAACAGGGTAATTTGGTGTTTCTTCACTTGTCTAGTTGACAGTCGATTAAGTCGACAAAAGGGAGATGGTTCAGGTGTCAGAGTGGAGTTTTGTCATCAGAACCTCAACAAAATAACTAAGTTTGTGAGCAATCGAAATATGCATAGGTGATCATACAACACACACTCACATGAATTGACAACGAAACGCCCCAAACCATCCAGACACACATGTTTAACATGAATGATCAATAGTGTAAGTGACAAGCATGACACTCATGATTGATCATTCATGATCTAGATGATGCTTGTGTGACAGTGAATGTGACTTTGTGTGTGAGTGTGACAGATGCTTTTATAGCAAACACAATAAGCAAAAACAAAGTGAAGACTTTGAGCATAACTAGAACATGGTCACAAACATAACTTAGACATCATCATGTAGAGAATTGAATGCAATGAACAGGCAAGGCGGATGTAAAGACTCACATGAGCTCATGGAGTGAACTTGAGTGTGTGCATTCATCAAGTGAAACTCTTCAAGGGAGGTTCCGAGATTGGTGCAGGCCGAAATTTTGGAGGGTGGTTGTAGCCGCTAAAACACTTGGCGACACACTGGTAGAACTCCAACTTCTCTATTTTGGTCCATTACTAGCATAGGACCTTGGTATTTTAGGGAGTATTGAATCATTGTGCGGGTTACTTTAGTTTCCCCATTTAGCCCATGGACATACATGGTTCACCCTTTGTCAACTTAGTCAAACACAATCAAAAGTTTAGCTTAGATATCAGTGTTTCGAATTCGGGAAGGGTAGTTTATTTCGCAAGTTGAAGATTTTTAGAGTATAAGTTTTCATCTCTGGTGTTTCTCCACTGCCAGCAGGCCCAGACAATACCCCAGCAAATTCATGCAGGAACACACACATTGCTCCACTTCTAGAAAGCTTGGTCAGTACCCCGGTGGAGTTGCATGATTCACCTTTCTGCACAAGAAGCCTTTCTTTTCATTCGCCTTTGTATTTTTCAAGAGAACTGTGCATAGGAACTTATTTATTTTTGGGGTGAAAGAGGGATCCCAACTTATTGGGAGTAGAATAGGTTGTTCCTTCAGAGAAGCATGTAAGACCTCTGACATAGGTTTGAATTTAGATTTTCCCCTTCTCTATTTCTACTAGTTAGATGAGCTTAAACACACAGAGCAGAAGGCTAAGTACATGCATGGGGTTTCACAGTGTGGACACAAGTTCACAGTTGGACTGAAAATTCCCTTGTAGACAGTTCATATTTCCATCAGGACTTCATCGGATGAACGTTACAACCAAGCACAGAGAAGGCAGACACAAGACTGGCCAAGTGCTGAAGTGTCACAAGTCTCTTCAAATTTCATCCACATACTCTATTCAAAAGCCAGAACGTAATAGTTTGCAACACTTATTTCTAGAAACAAAGATAGTAATATACTAATATACTAAACAAACAAAACAAATGTAAACAAAAATAGTAAGCAAAGCAAGCAAAGCAAAGCAAAAGCATAAGTAAAGGCGAAAGCAAAGCGAGTAAGAAAACACATGAGCAAGGAAACAAACAAACATGCAAAACAAGAAAGAAAACTGAAAGTAAACACTACTCCTACTCCTATGATAATGGTGCATGGGCATGATCATGTAAAGTGATATTTCCAATGCATCCACCCGTGCATTGGTTGACCCATGTTGGTGAAGGCTTGGTCTGAGAGTAACCCAGTTGTGTGAACAAGAAAATGTTAAAGATACAACAATGAAAACAGGCACACTCCAAACTTACAAGTGTTCAGAGAACAAAAATGAGTGAAAGCGCATGTCATGAACTCTGTGGACTTGCCATGGTGTTGTGCTACACTACATGTAGATGTTGAGTGTATGCATTCCCTTGACCGTGATATGCAAGAAAACTTGAGAAAGGTAGACCACTTGTGTTGCACAAGTGTGCTTGCTATGTAAGATTCCTCCAATGCATGAGCGATGGGATCATGTATTTCATGTGGAAGAAGTAAAATCTAAGTGTTAGATTGATCTTGAGTGCATATAGATGAGTGATGAGGAGCCTTGTGTTTAAATGATTTCCTAATCAAAAGATAAACCAACCTTAGGACAGTGAGGGACTGACATAACGATCAACTTGGGTTGAAGTGCCTCGATAGTCTATGGGGCTTCGACTTAGATGATAGATGGATCTTCGTAGACTAGTGGCTTAAATGGATTAACAAAAAGTGAATCAACATTGTGATCAGATGATGAGGTGAAGAGATCACGAAAACCGAGATCAGAAAATTCAAGATGTTGGTCAACATCCTTATGGTTTGATGAGTCGCACAGAGGGGTAGAAGGATCTTCATAGACCAGTGGATTAGAGGGATTAACAACGAGTGAATCAACATTGTGATCAGATGATGAGGTGAAGAGATCACGACAACCAAAATCAGAAAATTCAGGATGTTGGTCGGCATCCTTATGGTTTGATGAGTCACACAGAGGGGTATATGAGAAGGAAGTATGTTCACCCTCTATGTTTCCATAAAGAGCATATTAAATATCAAGTGGATTTTCAATGAATGATTGGTCCTCTCCATTGTTGTATGATGGCCCAACATCCAGCAAGTCCTTCGAGTGATCAACAGTGAGTGCATCTGTGGATGAAGACACACATGCGAAATCATGTATGGCAGGTTCACCAAAGATGTTAGGAAAGAATGGAGGGGGCTCAAAAGGAAGGGAGTCATCCTTTGCCGAGTGTTGATGCTCAAGCTCGCACTCATACTCTTCATGAATGACAACACATGTTGGTTGTGCAACACCAAATTCGTCAATGGCTTGTTCCTCCCTCCCAAGAAGTGAAATTCCAGAATGGACGAACACAAGACATCATCATCCAGAGGAACACCCGGGTGCGAATACAGAGGTCATAGAATAGAATTCATATGAGAACGCGAAGGACTCACAACCAAATCTCTGCAAAAATTAAGTGAAATGATGTTGAGAGTATGTGAAAGATGAACAAGTGAGTGAGAATGATCCTCAACATCACTCGGCAATGCTGGAGCTATTGGATGAAAGGATGGCGGACAATCAGCCGAGACAGTGACCACATCAACATGAGATTGCGTATCTCCATCCATGAAGAATGTTGAGAAAGGCTTGACCTCAAGCTTCTTCTTGTGATGGGTAGATTTCTTAAGACAATAATCAAACTGATCCCAAAGATAGAAAAATTTCATCTGGCTGCTCGGAGCTTGAAACAGCAAGTCACGAAAGCGCTGCCAAAAATGAATAACCGATTCATGGGGAGCCTTCCATTGCTATAACAGTTTCAGGTCAAGATTGTCTAGATCAAAATGATAGAAAGTGTCTTCAACAAGATCACAAAATTGTTCAAATGAGTGCATGTTGTCAGCCGGTAGGTTGAGCAACCAACAAAATGGGGATTCGCAAAGTGTGTATGCAAGTAGTAAATGACCTGTTTGTCAAAAAACTCATCTTCCTCATCAAGCATGGAAATAAAGTAATGTAACTACCTAGGCTAAGCCACTTCGGCTTCACCATCATACATGTAAGTGGAAAAGAGTTCGAACAACTCCCCCATGATGGAGGCATCTTCACGATTCGAAAAACATCACGGAGGGAGAAGAGTGAAAGATTCCATGAAAGATATGTAAAGGTTCAAAACTCGATAAGAGGACACAGCTTGTCATCTGGCCCTCCTTCTAGCACCATAAATGTTGACAGTGTTGGACCCACAAACATTTAGGGGATCACCCCTGTATGAAGTCCCAACTAGACCTCACACAGTTTGGTCTAGGAGTCCCATCCGATATGATGGCCTAGTTGCCATTGTCCTAACGATTTGCCTCAACTCTTGCTTGTCAGTGCATGAGAGTGGTCTTCTTTGTCTTTAGCAAGTGAGGTTCATGTGCCTGGTGAGTGCAAGTGTACTCATGTCAATGTTCTTTCACTGTGAGGGGAAGAGGGTGAAGGTGACTTCCACGTTGAAAGGGATTAGTCCCAACTCGGCTAAGAACACACAACATAACGGGACATACATAGCTTCCGATGGAGTAGTTCACATGGATGCAGTGATCACAACATACAAGGTAAGATAACACATACAACACCCACTGATTAGTCCAAAAACATGCAATGGTTGTTATAGCGAGGTTCATGTGAAAAGTCTGTCTGATGTTCGGCAGAGCAGTCGACACGGACATGACAACATTAACAACATATACAACACATTTCCATTAATAGATTATGCATTACAACAAATGAAATAGTTCAGATGTAGAACACAGGTTAAAGCAACATGCATTACAAGTGTTAAAGATCAGTCTTACAACAAATACAATACATGTGTGAAAACGTGTTGGCTTGTTAACAGGCTTCTGAATTAAGCGAAAGTTCCAAGACACATCGTTACACCATACATCACTAACCCCGTCAGCGGGCATTGGAGCCACTACTTACTCCTCAAAGAAGATATTACAGACTATCTTAGCTATGTGGGAGGAGTTGAGGTGAAAAGTCCTTTCTATGTACAAATGAGGGGGTATTTATAGCCAAGGGTGAAACTAACCCTTGTGGTTGTTCAACTACCCTCATGACTGTTCGACTTCCATGACTTTTTGACTTAAATGACTCTTCATTCACAAGTGGGTCTCATGGACTTCCACGTTACATCACATTGATTGACAACATAGCCCATAGTGGAGATGTGGGTGACATGACTCATGACATGACTCGACATGACTTGACATGACAATGTTTTTACATTGCTACTACTGGAGTGTATGTCGAGTTACAGTGCCGCTGGGTGATGGATGTCTTCATGATGTATCATAGCTTCACCTCTGCATGGTAAAGTGCGCGGAGTATTTGATGGTCCTTGGTTCACTTGATGAAGCTTTAGCATGTTGTTCCTTGCTTTCATGCTAGAAGGCTTGATAGGCTCAAATGTTCGCGAAGGTGCATGTTCATCATGTTCACCCACTTCGCATGCTACGTTCGTTCGTCTGTTGGTGGACTTGTCCTTCTGCATGTGCTCCCTTTATTCATCACGTTCGCCGTCGTGCCATGTTTGTTGGTGTACCTATACCTACAGTCACTCATGATGAGATGACATCAAATCCAAAAATCTCCTAGTCGACCATGGCACATGATCATTTCAGATGCAGGTGACCAGGAGAGGTAGCAAGATTGTGAAGTAGGATGATGGCCCCGAGCACTACTGATGAAAACTACGCAAGAGTCACTGAGTCATGAACACGGGCAATCTAAGTTGATAATGACTATCTGTGAGATCTGACTCCGTTGTGAGGAAAAATTGCACAAATTTTGGGAGGGACGATATGGGCTATAGGAAGGCAAGGCAAACATGTTCTGCACATTTTTCGGAACGAACAATCAGCAGGGTCTAGATAGCCAAATTTTTGTAATTTTCCAGAGGAGCAGGCTAGGTTGCATGATGGGTCACTTGGTAGGGATTGCATAGTTTTCTTGGGGAACTGCCTTGGAGATTGGCAACTAGAACTGCGCAATTCCCAGAAGGAACTGCTCGCCTGCTATTAGGTTCATTGGCAACTATAACTGCATAATTTTAAGAGGGAACTACCAGTTGGCTGTGGGGGTCACTGAAAACCAGAACTGTACAATTCCCAGAGGTAACTACCAGTTGGCTGTGGGGATCACTGGAAACCATAACTATGCAATTCACAGAGGGAACGGCCAGTTGGTTGCAGTCACTAGTAGCAGAAACTATGCCATTCCCAGAGGGAACTAGCAGTCTGCTGTTATGAGCTGCTAGCAAGGAAATGCACTGAGGTCGGGAGGCTTACCTATTGATCATCTCTACACAATTTCTGAGATGAACAACGAATCGACTATTCAAATGATTGACAGGGAAAAATGAGTAATTTTCTGAAGGAGACAAGGACTAGCACTTAGTGCCTATCCGACCTATCTACATAATTTCCTCAATCAGTTGAGCCAGTGAGGTCAGTGGCCTCTACACAAATTTTGAAGGGAGTCAGTCTGGGGTGACCGCTAGGTCCGACTATCCAGGTGGCCAACATGAGAGTTGATTGCGTTGCTTGCTGGAAACACAACTTGAATAGGTTAGCTTGGTGCTTCTATGCTTTTATGGTTGACACTCAATCAAGTCGACCACGGGGTGATGGTCTGGGTGTCAGAGTGGAGTTTCGTTGTTAGAACTTCAGCAAAATGACTAAGTGTGTGAATAATCGAAAGATGCATAGGTGATCATACGAACACACACTCACATAACTTGATGACGAAACGACCCAAACCATCTAGACACATGTTCAACATGACTGACCAACAGTGTAAGTGACTCCGTGTGTGAGTGCGACAAATACTTTCATAGCGAACAAAATAAGCACATAAGAAGCGAAGACTTTGAGCATAACCAGAACATGGTCGCAAGCATGACTTAGACATCAACATGCAGAGACTTGAATGTAATGAAAAAGCAAGGTGGATGTAAAGACTCACACGAGCTCACGGAGTGAACCTAGGTTGTGTAGTCATCAAGTGAAACTCTTCAAGGGAGGCTCCGAAATTTCTCCAGGCCAAAATTTTGGAGGGTGGTTGTAGCTGCTACAACAGAATGTAGAAATTTTGACTGTAGATTAATCTAATTATGCAATATAACTAAAGAAAAATACTATAATATACTTATACTATCAATTTGCGGAAGCTTAAAATTGAGCAAGATTGAGCTAAACACATATAACCAGAAGAATAAGAATCAATGCACATGAAACATAGAAAATACTCAGGGGAAAGCCTTAGCTAAAAACCCTGCAATCTGTATTATCATACAAGATGGATATATCTCAGAATTACACAAATCCTTAGCTCTCACAACTAGCTAGCTCTTAGTACAATCCTCCTGGATGCTCACAGGAAAACAAGGCTTCTCACAAACCTTCTCCTCAGCCCTCCAAGCCTCCTATTTCCTTGCGGTATTTCTCCTGGGTGATCCTACTATTACTAATTGTAACACTGATCACTCACACTAATCTCACACCCTGTAAAACTGTGCAATCCTCAAGGAACCTTGTTCCTTCTGCATGGATGAGTTTCCCTTATAGGAAAACTCATGCAACTAATAGTAACCTATCCCTGTCTTTAATCTCAACTGGGTCTTTCTCTGAATAGACATGCATGAGTTATTTATGAGAGAATCTTCATTTATCTGGAGTAAACTAGTTTGATGCATGCATGCATTAACTAACTAAACTCACAATTAGTTCCTCAAATTGTTTGGAACTAATTTAACTGGACATAACTCAGTTAACTGAGATAACTAATTACATCTCAAATACAACTCATCCTTATGTCCTTAATTAAGGTATAATCTCCTTAATTTAAGGGATAACTGTTGCATGACTTCACAAAAAATTCTAGCTTGAATTTCTCCAACTAATTAATCCAAGATGAATTAATTAATTATTTTTCAAGCAGCTGGTGAGACTAAATTCGAATTTTAATTCAAGGACAAAATAAAATTGGAATATTCTGAATGTTATTTTTAGCATTTCTTGTTGCTATTCTCAACACTCCCTCTCAACAAGAAAGGAATTTAACTCGATCACAATCCTTAACCTTTGGAATGTTCTGCATGCAACACTTATCCCTAGTGTTGTTGCTCCAACAACTCCAGAAACAAACAATATCCAATCTAAATCAGTATGCTGCATCCGTCATCAAAGTCTCTGACTGTTATTGCTTCTGCCAACTGAAAACTCTGCACCTCTGCTAACTCAACCTTTCTACATTGTTTTCAATCCTTCTTTGCACTCTTTAGTATCTGACTACTCTAGCCTCTGTCATTTTGATCTCTAACTGTGTCAATCCCATTGATTCCTCCTGCTGCATCCGTTTTGTTGCTAGTACTTTCTCCCAGCACTGCATCCGCACTACACCTCTTCTCATCCTGTTGCATCGTGCTTCCCACTGCTGCACTGAAACTCCATTACTGAGAAGTAAGTAACTGATCTCCCAACTGACCTCCCTGTTGGGCTAGAAACACCCTCTGATGCTCAAGCTCCCTTTGTCGCTCCATCTGCATCCGTCTCTACCCACTCAGCCAATCCTGCTACTCCTCGTCGGGGCTCCCGTAGCAAGGTCTAATCAAAGAGTTTGGGTACCTCAAGGATCCTGCCCCTATTTCAGCCTACATGGGACTATCACTTCACATCACCCCACCTCACACCTGGAGGTATGGCTGCATGTGAACCCCCTGTTGAATTCTTCAATTGTGGCTCCTCCACAATTGTCTGAGACTTCTTTTGGTGCTGCATGTTGAGAGGTAATTTACTCTCCCTCTCAACCACTAAGTCTCTAACATTGGCCTTGCTCCTTAAGGCTTTGCATGCATCTTGGACCTCAAGAGCATATAGGTTTTGAACTCATGAACCGATCTGTTTCACATGTCTCATGGTGATGTGTCTAAGGAAAACGTTTCCCTTACTGAAGATAACATCGTAGCCTTTGTCCTCCAACATCGCGATTGATACCGAATTTTTCTTCAGTCCAGGTACGTACTTCACATCTGTCAAGGTGACAGAAGCTCCATGCTCCCTCTGAAAATTAATCGTGCCCACTCTTGAAACACTATACCTTTCATCATCACCCATCTCTATGCGCATCTTGAGGTCCTTCTCCTCCAAGGTACTGAATAAACTTTTATCGCCGGTCATGTGGAATGAGGCTCCATTGTCAAGAAACCAACCACAACCCATCATCAAAGACACCATGCATGCAATGAGGGTGAAGTCCATTTCGAACTGAGAGGCCAATGCCTCACCTTTAGATCCTTCCAAGGATCCCTTTTTGGACTTCTTCGATGGTAATTTGTCGAATAATGACCCATCTCATGACAATTAAAGCATATCACTTTAGATTTGTCACCCTTCTTCCCTCCATGAGAAGAACTCGATTTGGGATGAGAATCCTTCTCCTTCCCTTTCCTTGCCTTACTTGCTAAGGCCAGATTTTCTTCATCATCCTTGGATAAAGAACCATCTCATGTGTTCCTCCTGATCTCCTCCTGCATGAGATCTGACCACAGTCATTCCCAATTCGGCAATTTCTCTCTTCCATTCACTGAGTCCTGGTAGCTATGCCAGCTCTTAGGAAGACCGAGGAGAGAAAGACTCACAATATCATCATCAGATGTCATTATTCCTACACTTCCAAGCTCATCTATGCAGGTGGTGAGCTTGTTCAGATATGTAGAAATAGTGTTGCCCTTTTCCCACTTGATTTTCCGAAGCTTGTCCTTCAGTGCCAACTTTCTATGGATGCTATTGTTCTGATATAAGTCCTTCAATGTCTTCCACATTGAGAATGGAGTCTCCTTCCCATGGAGACTCGAGACAATATGGTCTCAAACTCCCTCAAGGATGATATGTATCACCCTCCCCACACACTTCTTCCATTCAGCCAACTCTTGTGCATTAGCTGCACCTGGCTTGGGGATTTATTGATCAATGAAATCCTTCAAACCATTGTCTTCTAATACCACTTCCATGTGATATTTGCATGCTATGTAACTCGAGTTTCCATCTAAGGCATACTTGAGTCTCAAGCCATAGAATACCATTGACCAACCTGAAGTATGAGATGGATTCGATTTGTACCTTTAATCCTGAACTTCAAACTTTGAATTTTCCTTCTCAGTATATTGTTCACAGCTCTGATACCATGTAGAAATTTTGACTGTAGTTTAATTTGATAAGCAATATAACTAAAGCAAAATACTATAATCTACTTCTAATATCAATTTGTGGAAGCTTGAAATTGAGCAAGATTGAGCTGAACACATATAACAAAAGAAGAAGAATCAATGCACATGAAACACAGAAAATACTCAGGGAAAAGCCTCAGCTAAAAACCCCGCTATCTGTATTATCATACAAGGTGGAAATATCTCAGAATTACACAAAGCCTTAGCTCTCACAGCTAGCCAACTCTTAGTACAATCCTCCTGGATGCTCACAGGCAAAAAACGCTTCTCAAAAACGTTCTCCTCAGCCCTCCAAGCCTCATATTTCCTTGCGATGTTTCTCCTGGGTGATCCTACTATTACCAAGTGTAACACTGATCACTCACACTGATCTCACACCCTACAAAACTGTGCAATCCTCAAGGAACCTTGTTCCTTCTACATGGATGAGTTTCCTTTATAGGAAAACTCATGCAACTAATAGTAACCTATCCCTGTTTTTAATCTCAGTTGGGTCTTTCTCTGAATAGATGTGCATGAGTTATTTATGAGAGAATCTTCAGTTATCTAGAGTACAACAGTTTGATGCATGCATGCATTAACTGACTCAACTCACAATTATTTCCTCAAACTGTTTGGAACTAATTTAGTTGGACATAGCTCAGTTAACTGAGCTAACTAATTACAACTCAAATACAACTCATCCTTATCTCCTTAATTAAGCGATAATCTCCTTAATTTAAGAGATAACTGTTGCATGACTTCACAAAGACTTCTAGCTTGAATTTCTCCAACTAATTAATCCAAGATGAATTAATTGATTATTTTTCAAGCAACTGGTTAGACTAAATTCGAATTTTAATTCTCAATTTTAATTCAAGGAAAAATTAAAATTGGAATATTGCGAATGTTATTTTTAGTATTTATTGTTTCTATTCTCAACACAGAAGGTGAGAAAGATGTATCTAACTATTTTGATGCATTTTGCTACCGAGTCCTAATCCAGGAGCTAGAATCAACATAAATATGGTTTGTGAATCTAGAGATGGAATGATAGAAAGTGGTGTAGTAAAGGTCCATGCAAATAATGTATTTATTTCAGGACATGATGGTGGTACAGGAGCATCTCACTGGACAGGAATAAAAAATGTTGGGCTGCCATGGCAAATTGGGCTAGCAAAGACTCATAAGAGAGTATTGGATAATGACTTGTTTGATCGTACAGTTATACAGACATATGATCAATTGAAAAGGAAGAGATGTTGTCATAGTTCCTCTCCTTGGTGCAATAGAGTTTGATTTTAGTACATCACCCCTTATCAGTCTAGGTTGCTTCATGATGTGCAAATGTCGCAAAATCACATTTCTATTAGATATTTCTACTGAGGATCCTATTTTAAGGGAAAATTTTGCAAGAGAACCAGAACATGTCATCAATTATTCTTCATGCTTACTGAAGAGGTTTGTGAACTAATGTTTGAGATGGGTTTCAAAATTGCAAAGGATATGGTCGACCACGCATATATGCTAGATATGAGTAAAGAGGTTATAGAAAATAATGAGAAGCTTGAAAATTTCAATCTTTCTTTGCTACTTTGGCCTGCAGTGGAGATTTGCACAGAAGTTGCTCAATATTGTGTTCAGGGCCAAGATTATGGTCTAGATATGGCCTTGGACCAAGAGTTGATCATGATTTCAAAGGAAACTCTAGAGAAAGGTATACATGCTTACATGGAGATGCCCATAAGGAATGTTAATAGAGCTTTTGGTACAATGCCTAGCCACGAAGTTACAAAAAGATACAATATGACAGGTTTACCCACATACATGATTCTTGTAAAATAATAGACAGTGCAGGTTAGATCCTTGGGGAATTCCTTTGTTCAAGTGTTACCCTAGAGTTGGAAGAGCACATAAGTGATTATGTTTGTAAGGGTTTATCAGGAGACAAGATAGTGGTTTACCCTCCTAGAGGAAGCTAGTTTGATCCTAAAGAAAACATTTTCATTGGGAATGTTGAGAAGGAATGCAAAGAACAATGTCAAAGGAGAGATGAGGAATGTAGGGCTACCTGTTCTAAACAATTGCAGGAATATGAGGAGAGATTCAATAAGCCAATTTTTTAGAAAGAAAATGATTGCACAGTGTTGGTTTGTGATATGAGAAATCCAAAATCTGTTGTTTTGAAATTTAGTGGTAAAATTAAGGTGATATATGCAGAATTAGAGGTAGCATGTACAGGTTGGAAATTGGAAAAATATGAGCTTTCATCACAGATTGTAGCAACAAGACAGGGGAATGAGGAGATAATTAAGTTTGATGATCAAGCTGAACAATTTGTTTTCAAACCCAGGAGACCCATAACAAGGAAGTTCAAATAGGTACAGGAGGTGTCCCCAAGGGTAGATGAAACAGGGGAGGAGACACAACCTCATGAAAGAAAAGATAAAGGCAAAACAGTTGCCACTCAAAAAGAAGGCAGTGTGGAAAACTTGAAGAGAAGATTGGAATCTGCCAACTTTGAGATTGCTATATTAAAGAAAGCTGCTAGGAAATTTGCAGCTAAGGAGGCTTATTTTAATCAAATGCAGGCTCAATGGGAAGATCAAACTTTTAAAATTCCTGAAGTGGTTGACTTTAATGTTCAATTCCATAGCTGGACTACTCCTGTAATAAAAGAAGCTCAATTTATCAGAAAAGTCAATATAAACCTCAGGTCTAGGATCAAAGTACTGAGAAAACAAGTTGAAGACTTAAAGATTCAATTGGACCAGCAAAAAAGATCTCCATAAAGAGAACCCACTTCAAGCAAGGAGATATTTCAAAGTTTTCATAAGTTTTGCTTGGTATAATTTTTCCAAACATTCCCATTCAATTTTTGAAGGTCTTGAGACAGTTGCAAGAATGTTTTAACAGCAAAGTGCTCAAATAGAAAAGTTTTGGGTTGAAACTATGATTTTTGAAACAACTCAGCAGTTTCGTAGCGTGCTACGAAACTGTTGAAGGTGATGACCAGAGCTCAACAGTTTCGTAGCGTGCTACGAAACTGCTAAAGCTAAACAATCCAATATCAATCAACCGGTTTTGAAACATAAGCGGGAAATTTTGAAAGGGGAATATATAAAAGGCATCATCTGAAGCTTCAACATTCAACCAAGTTTGGACAGGTGGAGAAATATGGATTCGAATCCAACTTTAAATTTTTGTCATAAAGTGAGCACATTTACCACAGTTCAAAATATGTCAAGACAGCTTGAAGGAGTTTTTTCCTTTAAACATAAAGGAGGTGGACAACACATCAAGGATGTGGCCATTTGTTACATTTTGGATAATCAAAAAATGAAGGACATGCTTTTGTGGATTCGAAAATTGTAAGGCAAACTAGCTTCATTCCACTAGCTTCATTCCTATTTGTTTCATAAAGAGTTAGCCATCTTAATCCTAATCATAAATTCTTAAATCCTCTGAGAGAGCCCTCTCAGGCTAAGGAGGCTAAGCCTTAGCTAAAATATTGGTTTGAAATAGTTACTTGAAGTCTTCCTGGTCTGCAGACTTCCAGGGCTTGATTTTGAGATAACACATGGTCAAAAAGTTTATAGAGCTATGCACTGAAGTGAATTTGTTGAAGACCCGAGAGAATTAGTATAATGCTACACTGATTTGTATGGAAGAAAAAAGGCTAGCTCCCACCAATGATGAGATATTATAATATTTGCCTATAATAGTTGCAACAAAGGAAATTGATATTAACCACATCTGGCAACAGGTGCATGAAAGATCCAAACAACGATTAAATTTATTTGATCAATACAGGGAAACACACAATTCTCTTTAACAGGAGGAGATGGATGGCATAGGGTGTTTGCTACAAAAACAAAATAAGAGAGTTGAAGTTGAAGAGTTGAAGATTCTCGTCCATTCTCTGAAAAAGTTTGTTGCATTCAAAAAATATTGTATACTTGACATTTCATATAATATAATTCATTTGGTTGAAATCATTTATAGATGTATTTCATATTATTTAGCATAATTGTAATTAACATATGTAACTTTGCATTTTCATATTAGATGAACATGCACATTGTATGACATTTTTTTTTAATTTAGTCATAAAATCATACTAATTAATTTATGTTGGTTAATAATGAACACAAATAAAGTTAATATACGACTAAATTAGTCGTTTATAATGATTATTAATGAAATTAAATGAAATGAATATAAGTTATTAAATTAGTCGTGTATATAATGAATATGAAACTAAAAAAAAGAAAGATAAATGACTATTGTAACTGATAAATTTGTGATTACAAATGACGACTAAATTTTGCATATATACGACTATTAGTAGCTAATTTACAGTATCTTATAACACGACCGAAATTTAGTCATATTTCTTTGGTCATTAATTGGTTTCAAACAATGACTAAAATTTGCATATATATGACTATTAGTAGCTAATTTATAGTATCTTATAATGCGACCAACATTTTGGTCATATTTCTTTGGTCATTAATTGGTTTTCTTGGGTGAACATGTAGTAATATATTTTGTCATGTATTTGGTCATTAATTGTGAAAATTAATGACTAAATTAATGCTGAAATTTACGACTAAGTATACTACTAGATGATAAAATTGAGACAACCAATTAATGACTAAACTAGATACAACTAAAAGTTGGTCGCATTATAAAAGATTGTAAATTAGCCATTATTGGTCACTGATTGAAAAATAGTCATTTATATGCAAATTTTAGTCTTTTAAGTAATTAATTAGCAGTTTTATACTAGTGAAGGGCTCCAAAGCATTTGTTCCAACCCACAACCATAAGGAATTATGAGCACCAACTATAAAACAATCAAGTGGAAAACCCACAACACCATGTCTATCTAGGAAATTGCAAGGCAAGGCTAAAACCAATGTCAATCCAAACAAATCTCCATGCCAATGATAACACATAACCAAACAATCACATGCATATACCATGCTCCCATAAACCAAAAAATATCATACATGCAACCTGTTACCTAAAAAACAATCAAATTATAGTCATTGATCCTATTGTTCCCTTGTGTTGTCCTACTTTCCTTTGCCTTCTTTCCTCCAAACCCAAGTGATTGCTAAAGTGTTCCAAGCATTCTCCAAGAATGTTGTAATTGTGCAAGAGTATGAGGGAATGAGAGAATAGAAGAGAACTCAAACCAAAACTATCAAAATACCAAACTGACATAAACCATGAACTGATCCTCATAAGCCTTTTTATCATTAAGGCCTCTATTTTCTTCATTTTCCTTCATTTTCCCTTCAATTTCCCTCATAAAAATTTGTGACCCTTCATCTCCCTTTTCTCCTATTTTCCTTTAGTTTATAAATAAATTGCGAACTAATGTCTCTTTTTCTTTGCTATTGCCTTTGCCAATTTCCATAGCCATTTATTAAGCACTAGTGATACCCATTACTATGTTTTACCCAACATTCAACTTGGAATACATGTCCCATGACCTTGGTCTTATTTTTTATTTACATCGGAAATCAACTAGGGGTCGCTACATTACTTGAGGAAGGACTTCCTGCAATCCTAGGCCCAACATTTCCACCAATTATATGGGGATCTGATATCCAATTTTAAAACAAAACAAAATAGGCAACTAGGGAGTAATTTTTCCAATTACGAATGTATCAAGATTATTGACATGAAATACCTTTTTGAGTTGAACCCACAAGTACCATTTCTAAATTCAAAGGAAAAGGTGTTTTAAAGGGATGTAATGTTTTTAAAAACATTCTAAAGGAAATGAACATAGTATTTTCACCTCAAGTCTTGTCCATAAAAGATAAAAATTAATTGGTATAAAGAGTGGTTATTGAATGAAATTTGAAATCTAAAACTCTCTCTCTTTCATTGGAGGAAGACTCACTTAACGACCTCTTAATACTCTTCTCAATGAGAGATCCCCAAATCATGATTGGGATTGGAGTAACAAGCAGGCTTTGAAGGTGATATTGTTCCCACCCTCCTTTTCCATAAGGTGGGCTACAACAAAATCAATTACTTTAGGGAATTTTCCATGTTTTATCCTCTTCTAATAGAAAATACTATCTAATCACAGGAGTCTGAAACTTATCTAAGAATTACCAAGAAGGTCTAATGCCCTCTCATAATAGTTGTAATAACAATTTTTAATCCATGCATTCATCAACCATTCATACATTCATCAAAACATGTCAAGGTCCAGGTTGGAAATTGGAAAAAGATGAGCTTACATCACAGATTGTAGCAGCAAGACAAGGGAATGAGGAGATAAGTAAGAGTAGTCAAAGGGCAGAGTAAGCATGGAACACTGACAAGGAGAAGATTTTATCTTCATTGGATGCCTATGAGAAACAGATTGAGGAGATTGCAAAGGAAAACGAAAGGCTCTTATTTCAATCTAGAGCAGAAAAGATTGAATTGGAATCCAGATTGAATATGCAAAGGACATGGGAATTACTTGAACATAAACAATTGGGGATTTATGAAAAGAGAAATTTGGACAAAAATGTTGTAGAGCTACAAACAAAACTTGGTTTGATAATCAGTGAAAAGGAATTACTGAACCAGAAAAATAGAGAGTTGAGCAATGAAGCAAAGTGCTTAAGGGCCTAGTTGAATTTACATAATGTTATGCTGACTTAATTAGAAAATGGGATGGAGAAAAATGAAAGTGTTCAACATTATTGGATGAGGGAAAATATGACTTTCAATTCAAATTGAATGAAGCCAAGGAAAACATTCAGTATTTGCCTAGAAAAATTGAAGAAGAGAGGCATTTGAGAGATGAGGAAAAGAGCTATTTTCCAGAGCTGCAAGAACATTTTGAGTTCATGTCTGGTGAAATGGAATTCATGGTCAAAAACTTTATAGAGATATGCACTGAAGTGAATTTGTTGAAGTCCCAAGAGAATTAGTATAATGCTACACTGATTTGTATGGAAGTAAAAAGGCTAGCTCCCACCAATGATGAGATATTATAATCTTTGCCTACAAAATTTGCAACAAGAGAAATTGATATTAACCACTTTTGGCAACAGGTGCATGAAAGATCCAAACAACAATTAAATTTATTCGATCAATACAAGGAAACACACAATTCTCTTTAACAGGAGGACATGGATGGCACAGGGTGTTTGCTACAAAAACAAAATAAGAGAGTTGAAGTTGAAGAGTTGAAGATTGTCGTGCATTCTCTAAACAAATTTGTTGCATTCAAACAATATTGTATACTTGACATTTCATATAATATAATTCATTTGGTTGAAATTATTTATAGTTGTATTTGATATTATTTAGCATAATTGTAATTAACATATGTGACTTTGCATTTTCATATTAGATGAACATGCACATTGTATGGCATTTTTTTAATTTAGTCACAAATTCATACTAATTAATTTATGTTGGTTAATAATGAACACAAATAAAATTAATATACGACTGAATTAGTCGTTTATAATGATTATTAATGAAGGTAAATGAAATGAATATAAGTTATTAAATTAGTCGAGTATATAATGAATATGAAACTACCAAAAAAAAAGATAAACAACTATTGTAACTGATAAATTTGTGATTACAAATGATGACTAAATTTTTCATATATACGACTATTAGTAGCTAATTTACAATATCTTATAACATGACCAAAATCTAGTCATGTTTTTTTGGTCATTAATTGGTTTCAAACAATGACTAAAATTTGCATATATATGACTATTAGTAGCTAATATATAGTATCTTATAATGCGACCAACATTTTGGTCATATTTCTTTGGTCATTAATTAGTTTTCTTGGGTGATCATGTAGTAGTATATTTTTTCATGTATTTGGTCATTAATTGTGAAAATTTATGACTAAATTAATGCCGAAATTTACAACTAAATATACTACCAGATGATAAAATTGAGACAACTAATTAATGACTAAACTAGATACGACTAAAAGTTGGTCGAATTATAAAAGGATGTAAATTAGCCACTATTGGTCACTGATTGAAAAATAGTCATTTATATGCAAATTTTAGTCTTTTTTAGTAATTAATTAGTGATTTTATACTAGTGAAGGGCTCCAAAGCATTTGTTCCAACCCACAACCATAAGGAATTATGAGCACCAACCATAAAACAATCAAGTGGAAAACCCACAACACCATGTCTATCTAAGAGATTGCAAGGCAAGGCTAAAACCACTGTCAATCCAAACAAATCTCCATGCCAATGATAACACATAACCAAAAAATCACATGGATATACCATTCTTCCATAAACCAAAAAATATCATACATGCAACCTGTTACCTAAAAAACAATCAAATTGTAGTCATTGATCCTATTGTTCCCTTGTGTTTTCCTGCTTTCCTTTGCCTTCTTTCCTCCAAACCCAAGTGAATGCTAAAGTGTTCCAAGCATTCTCCAAGAATGTTGTAATTGTGCAAGAGTATGAGGGAATGAGAGAATAGAAGAGAACTCAAACCAAAACTATCAAAATACCAAATTGACATAAACCATGAACTGATCCTCATAAGCCTTTTTATCATTAAGGCCTCTATTTTCTTCATTTTCCTTCATTTTCCCTTCAATTTCCCTCTCATGCAAATTTTTGACCCTCCATCTCCCTTTTCTCCTATTTTCCTTAGTTTATAAATAAAATGCGAACTAATGTCTCTTTTTCTTTGCTAATGCCTTTGCCAATTTCCATAGCCATTTATTAAGCACTAGTGATACCCATTACTATGTTTTACCCAATATTCAACTTGGAACACATGTCCCATGACCTTGGACTTATTTTTTATTTACATAGGAAATAAACCAAGGGTTGCTACATTACTTGAGGAAGGACTTCCTGCAATCCTAGGCCCAACATTTACACCAATTATATGGGGATCTGATATCCAATTTTAAAACAAAACAAAATAGGGAACTAGGGAGTAATTTTTCCAATTATGAATGTATCAAGATTATTGACATGAAATACCTTTTTGAGTTGAACCCACAAGTACCATTTCTAAATTCAAATGAAAAGGTGTTTTAAAGGGACGTAATGTTTTTAAAAACATTCTAAAGGAAATGAACATATTATTTTCACCTCAAGTCTTGTCCATAAAAGATAAAAATTAATTGGTATAAAGAGTGGTTACTGAATGAAATTTGAAATCTAAAACTCTCTCTCTTTCATTGGAGGAAGACTCACTTGACAACCTCTTAATACTCTTCTCAATGAGAGATCCCCAAATCATGATTGGGATGGGAGTAACAAGGAGGCTTTGAAGGTGATGTTGTTCCCACCCTCTTTTTCCATAAGGTGGGCCACAACAAAATCAATTACTTCGAGGAATTTTCCATGTTTTATCCTCTTCTAATAGAAAATACTATCTGATCACAGGAGTCTGAAACTTATCTAAGAATTACCAAGAAGGTCTAATGCCCTCTCATAATAGTTGTAATAACAATTTTTAATCCATGCATTCATCAACCATTCATACATTCATCAAAACATGTCAAGATCCATAAGTAATATGAATCACATAACCAACGTGTAACCAACATAGAAACCATGGCAACTCAACCATAATATCGCGAACATTATTGCTACAAATATACATGAATCACAATATAAGAATATCTCTTATTAACATATGAAAATGCCAACCAAGTCAGGGACTTCCATGTACCACTTGACCATAGATTGGGTTGAACCAAAACTCTCTTTCAACCAATCACCCCCACACCATATTCTAACCATGAATGTGGTATTTCATGGAATAAACCAAAATACAACCAAACCAGGGCTTCTAGAGGCCAAACCACCTCAATTCTCAACCACAAGGATTCCACCTCCATGGTCGGACATCATTAACACTAACCATATTGATCTCTACCTAAGTTGTTAAGGGCTCGAGTAACTAGTAACTCAATCCACAACCTTCTAGTAATCTAAAGCATTTGTCCAACCCAGCTCTAGGGTCTAGTAACTAATACCACTAAGGGTTCGAGAATATTTGTCCCAACCTAGGCTCTAGTACTAGTAACTCAACCCAAGTTGTCCCAGGGCTTCCAGAGCATTTGTTCCAACCCGTAGCCATAAGGAATTATGAGCACCAACAAAAAAAAATCAAGTGGAAAAACCCATAACACCATCGTTATCCAGGAAATGGAAAGGAAAGGCTAAGCCAATGTCAATGCAAGCAAATATCCATGCCAATTACAACACATAACTAAAAAATCACATGCATATACCATGCATCCATAAACTAGCAAGGAAATCATACATGCAATGTGTTACCTACAAAGAAATCCACTTGTAGCCATTAATCCAGATGTTCCCTTATGCTTTCCTTCTTTCCTTTGCCTTTTTTCTCTAAACCCAACTTAATGCTAAAATTGCTCCAAACATGCTCCCAGAATTCTCTTTGTGTGCAAGAGTATGAGACAATGGGAGAATAGAAGATAGCTCAACCCAAAACGGTCCCAAGGATAAACTAAAAAAAGTCATGAACTGATACCCAGAAGCCATTTTATCATTGAGGCCTATATTTTCTTCATTTCCCTTCATTTTTTTTTGAATTTCCATTTTAACCAAATGTGTGATCCTTCATCTCCATTTTCTCCTATTTCCCTTTATTTTTATAAATAAAATGCCAATTAATGCCTCTTTGCCTTTGCCAATGCCTTTGTAAATTTCCATAGGCATTTATTAAGCACCAACGATATCCATCACTATGTTTTACCCAACAAAAAGCTTGCAATACATATCCCATGACCTTGGTATTATTTTCTATTTACATAAGAAATCAACCAAGGGATGTTACAAACCCCTCCCCCTCGGGGGAACACTGTCCTTGATGTTTAATGACACTTATGAAACAAAAAACACATGCTGACATGGAGATTTTTAACAAAGATCAATGCAACATTTACATAATATCATAGTGGAAATACCACGAATAGCCCTAAAATTCTCCTTCTGGACCCTATATTAGGTGGGCAGACCTACCTATGGTTTTGTGCATGGATTTCACAGATGATTTTGGGCATGATGGTTTTCTGCCCTTGGTATTTTCTAGATCTGGTTAAGGGAACTACGATTATTTTCTAATCCAAGCTTAATGGATTGGGGTTTGTGGATTCTTCGGCATGTATATATATGTATTGTAACATTGAAAGGAATATAATGAAAAATCAATTTGGCAGTCCCGGTTTTGGGTTCCATGGGAAAATATCTGTGTATATATGTTTTATGTTTTATGCTCTCACCACTTTTTAGTTTCTGTTTTTTAAGAATTCGTTTGTAGTTGATTCTTGTACAGGGTTAAAACCTACATGTAATACAAACTAGTCAATCATATGATCATCATCCTTCATGTATATTTTAAGTAATGAAACATGGAAAACATCATGGACTTTCACTGTCATAGGCAGTGCAAGTCGATAGGTCAATGGTCTAATCCTCTCAAGGATCTCGAAAGGTCCGCAATACTGAGGTGTCATCTTGGCACATGATCCAATCCTCAAGGAGCTCCTATTAGGCTTGATGTGAAAGTATGCATGTTCCCCAACCTGAAAATCCTTAAATACCATGTGTTGATCAACATAAATCTTATGTCTATCTTGTGGTGCCTTCAAATTCCTTTTATTCACCTACATTTCTCGTTCCATCTCTACCAACATATCTGGTACAATCAATACCTTGTTCACTGGATCACTATAGTTGATAGGAGTATTACAATTTCTCCCATAAAGTGCCTCAAACAAGCTCATCTTTAAGGAATCTTGATACCCATTATTATACACAAACTCTACCAGTGGAAGATACTCTTCCCACTTTCGTTGTTGGTGCATGACACAGATTCTCAACATGCCCTCAAGAATCCTGTTAATCTTCTCCATCTATCCATCTGTCTATGGATGATAAGTTGTACTAAAAGCCAACTTTGTCCCCAAACCTATAAACAACTCTTTCCAAAATCTGGAAGTGAACTTGACATCTCTATCTGACACAATATTCTTAGGAATACCATGCAACCTCACTATCTCCCTGATGAAAATATGAGCTATGTCACTAGTTGAGTTCGTACACTGAAATGCAATGAAATGAACTACCATGGTCAACTTATCAACCACAACCATGATAGAATAATGCTACTTCGATGTCCTCGAAAAACCTATAATGAAGTCCATGGAAATTACCTCCCATTTCCACTCTGGAATCAGAATCGGCTACAATAAACCACCTGTATGCTTGCACTATGATTTTACCTATTGATAATCGAAACACATTATGATGAAAGAAACCACATATTTCTTCAGATTCGACCTATAGTAGAACTTCTTCATAACTTCTAAAGTCTTTTACTATCCCAGGTGACCTGAATATGGCTTGACATGAAATTCCCTCAAGATAAGCTTCTTGAGCTTACTGTTTTCTGGCACATAGATCTTTTCCCTCAATCTTACCAAGGCATCAGTCGTGAGATGATAATCCACATCCTGATCGCCTATACCCTATTGCTATAATTTGTGTCTCAACTGCTGATACCTGTCATCCTATTGTCATGCCTGCAAGTCTGCCTGATATGAACTCATAACTGCAATGTGATTTACATGTACTCTTCTACTAAGAGCATCTGCAACTTGTTCTCCATTCCCTTACTATACATGATCTCAAAGTAAAACTCACTAAGCGTATCCAACCACCTAGTTTGCCTGGCATTCAGATTAGGTTGGTCAATTAAGTACTTCAACCCACTATGATCACTCATCAAAATGAACCTCCTGCCAAGAAGATAGTGCCTCCACATCTTTAATGCATGAATGGTCGTTTCCAACTCAAGATCATGAGTCACATAATTTTTCTCATGTTCATTCAATTTCCTTGACTCATAGCATACCACTTGCCCCACTTGCATCATGCCTCCACCAAGTCTTCTCTTGTAAGCATATGTACACACCATAAACTCTTTATCTGTATCTATAATATTTAGAAGTGGAGTGTTTGTAAGAAATTGCTTTAGCTGCTCAAAAATAGTTGCACATTCCTCTATCCATTCAAACATATTTCCTTTCCTCTGCAAAGATGTAATAGGATAGAGAATATGTTAGAAGCTCTTGATGAACATCCTGTAATAACCTTCTAATCCCATGAATGACCTAACCTCATCGACATTCCTAGGAGTTTCCCACTCCATGATAGCTCTGATATCATTTGGATCCACTGTTATACCTTCCTTGGAACCACATGTCCCAAGTAATGAAATTTTTTCCAAAATAAACTACACTTACTAAGTTTGGCATACAACTTATTCTCTCTTCGCAATGCCAACACTGCAACTATATGTTCTACATGCTCTTCCTTATTCTTAAAATATATCAGTATGTCATCAATGAATATTATCACAAAATTGTCTATATAGGGATGCAAGACACTATTCATCAAACAAATGAAAGTTGTGCGAGCATTAGTAAAACCAAAAGGAACCACAATAAACTCATGATGCCCATACCTGGTCTGAAAAGAAGCCTTGTACATGTTCTCTTCTTTGATGAATACTTGATGATATCCTGATCTCAAATCAATCTTTGAGAACATTATTTATCCCTTTAGCTAATCAAACAAGTCATCCAACTGCGACAAAGGATATCTTGATAGTCACCTTCTTCAATTGTCTGTAGTTAATACACAACCTAAGAGTAGGATCCTTCTTTTTCACAAACAATATTGGTGCAACCAAAGGTGACACACTTGGCCTAATATATCGCTTCTCAAGAATTTTCTTAATCTGCAACTTCAATTCCACCAAATCTGAAGTGCTCATCTAGTATGATGCCTTTGATGTTGGTGCTACTCCTGGCATCAACTCAATAGAAAATTCCATTTCCCTATGAGGAGGAAACTATAAAATATCTGTTGGAAAAACATCTTGAAACTATTTCGAAACCAAAAATACCTCTTAAAAACTTCAACATGCTGAACACCCTTCCCTTTATCATTAGAAATATGAACTGAAAACAGTAAACACCCTTTCCTGCTACTGCACTTTTCCTGCCTAGTTGTAACTATTCTAACAGATGTCGGCTTCCTCTTACCTTGCAAGATCCTCTTCTCTCCATCATCATCCAAACACTCAATAGCCTTTTCATAGCAATCTACCTTAGTCTTGTTAATGTATAAATAATCCATACCCAACAACATAATGTATGATACCAATGGAAGTACATTTTGATGTAATGATGCAACCATACCATTCAACTCAAATGCACATGATCTCACCCAATGATGAACTCATTTCTTGGTACCTGTAGCCAACTGCACCAACCAAGACTCTACATGCACTTCTTTATTCAAGTAGCACTTATCCACCATGTCAAGACTAATATAACTATAGGTAGATCCATGGTCAATCAAAATAGAAACAACTTGATCACAAAGCTTGCCTTCCATATTGATAATATATGCCTAATGATTAGATTTTATATTATCCAATGTTACATAAATAAGAGGAATAATGTGTCCAACATACCCAATTGTTTGTGCCTCCTGAGAACTGTAAACTTTTGGTCTACCACCTTGATGCTGTGGGTAATCTCTCCTGTGATGATACTTGCACAAGTCCAACACTCCAAGGACTTCCTACCATCAACCTTGTTATGCTCCTTAGACTGAAATGCCTATCCTTTTTCAGTTGCATTGAACTTCTTTTGTGGAACTACATTCTCCTTATCATCTATATCTTGAGGTTTTCCTCTCTTCTTAGCCCACTTTCCTTATTCTTCTCATTACCTTTCCAATCATGCTTAGACTCAGTCTTGCACTTTGATTGGTCATAACAATGCTTCAACTTTTTGATGGCTTCCTCTAGTCATCTAGGCTCATTAAACTCAATTATTTCTTTGAATGATACTGGCAACCCATTGATGAATAATTGAATCTATGCTTTCTCTTCCTTAAGATAAGGAACACATCTCAACAACTCCAAGAATCAACTAGTATACTCCTCATATGTCATAGATCCCATATTCAACTCATAGAACTCCTTTGCCCTATCATTATTGTATCTTTTAGATAGATAATTCTTTCTGAAAAGTCCCTCAAACTCACTCCAAGTCAGCTCCTCGTCTCGAATGCCTATGAAATTCTTCACATATTCCCACCAAATGTATTTTGTACCTTTAAGACTAAAATTAGCTATCTTGGCTTTCATATTTTCTAAATAATCATATAATTTTAAAAACTTATTCATCAAAATCAACCAATATTCTGCATATTATGCATTCTTCATTTCTCTATAAAATGTAGGAGGCTTTGCTTTCTTGAACTCCTATGTCAAGTATTGCTTCTCACTCCTATACAAATGGTGGCAGTGATGACAATGATGTTTCTTTGAACCAAAACTAGAATATAACCCATGTTCATTACCCATCCTACTAGGTGTATCCAAGAACATACAATCTATGACTATGCCATCCTTGTCAAACATGTATCATGATTGAGATTTATTTCCATATGCCCCATTGGTCCTTTCCTCTTGTCTATAACTAATTCTTGGTTGTCTTTGTCTCTACAAATCTGATAGAATTTGAAGAATCACAACATTGACCTCTACTTTCCTTTCCTATGTTGTAGAAAGTCTTTCCGATGACTAAATGATCTTATCATTATCTACTTTACAACTTTTGATCTCTTCTTTCAAACTTCTCAATGTATCCTCTATGTCAGGGGACTACTTAATACCATGTTGTTCATCTGATATGTAGGGAGAATGAAATGTAGTCCACCATTTTTCTATTGATGTTGATCTTGTTCTTCCTGAAAAAATACCATATCACATAAAACAAATATAAACATGATCTAACATAGCTCAATGAATTTTAGGGGAGGTTATCTCATCTACACAATCAATTGACTTCACACATGATAAAACTAGTTGCATAGACCTTATGCAGGAAAACCACAACCATGATGAAACATGCATAAAAAACACACAGACAACTAACATGCATGCATGAAAAACACATTCTTCCCATCCAATCAAAGTATTGAACCTAGGAGCTTTGGTACCAACCTGTAACCACCCCTCCTACATTTACCCAATTTCACTGACCTTCCAGGGTAAACATGAAATGAAGAGTTACTATGACATGACTGACCTCCATACTTTAGTTATTGAAGTGGGGTCGATAAATGACAACTCACAGACATTCCTCAAGGCTTACAAGACACTTAGGAGCCAAAGAACCACCCCATGTGACCACACATAGAGCTAGGGATGCTTTTTGGGGACCTAGACCCCCAACCGCACCCTTGACACTACATGCATGCAATTGAAGGCCTCCAATTGAACCCACAAGCCTTGCTCCATGTTGTTGTAACCTAAACTACTGAGATTAGTGCCTACAATCATAAGATCTAAGCCACAATTACATGGGAGCCTCCAAACCCCTACCCAGAACCACCTGAAATTTATCATAATGATAAATAACATAATCACGATGCTAAATATTCAAAACTTGACCTAACCAGGCCTAACCATGACAACCATTTCATCAAACATGTGGTGAACATGTGAGCTACATGTCATGAATGCATATCTGATCATAGAAGTCTAAAACTTATCTCAGAATAACCAAGAAGGTACAATTCCCTCTCATAATAGCTGCAATAATAATTTTTAGTCCATGCATTCATCAACCATTCATACATTCTTCAAAACATGTCAAGATCCATAAGTAATATGCATCACATAACCAACATGTAACTAGCAACTAACCAACATATAAACGATGGAAACTCAACCATAATATCAATAACATAATCATTGGAAATATACATGAATCACAATAGAAGAATAACTCTTATTAACATATGAAAATACCAACAAATTCAGGGACTCGCACGTACCACCTGACCATACAGTGGGTTGAACCAAATATATCTTTTAGAAAATCACCCCCACATCATATTCTAAGCATGAACGTGTGATTTCATGGAATAAACGCAAACAAAACCAAGCCAGGGCATCCAGAGGCCAAACCACCTCAACCCTCAACCACAATGCTTCCACCTCGACACTCGGACATCAGTGACACCAACAAGATCGGTCTCTACCTAAGTTATTTAGGGCTCCAGGAACTAGTAACCCAACCCACAACCTTCTAGAGCTCTGGAGTGTTTGTCCAACCATGGGAAAATCTCTGTTTATATATGTTTTATGTTTTATGCTCTTGCATTGTTTAATTTCTGTTTTTTAAGAATTCGTTGTAGTTGATTCCTGTACAGGGTTAAAACCTACATGTAATACTTACCAATAAATCATATGATCATCATCCTTCATGTATATTTTAAGCAATGAAACATGGAAAACAACAAGGACTTTCACTGTCATAGGTAGTGCAAGTCGGTAGGCCAATGGTCTAATCCTCTCAAGGATCTCGAAAGGTTCGCAATACTGAGGTGCCATCTTGGCACATGATCCAATCCTCAAGGAGCTCCTATTAGGCTTGATGTGCAAGTATGGATGTTTCCCAACCTGAAAATCCTTAAATACCATGCGTTGATCTTCATAACACTTATGTCTATCTTGTGCTACCTTCAAATTCCTTTTATTAACCTACATTTATTGTTCCATCTCTACCAACATATCTGGTACAATCAATACCTTGTTCACAGGATCACTATAGTTGATAGGAGTATTACAGCTTTACCCAGAAAATGTGTCAAACAAATTCATCTTCAAGGAATCTTGATACCCGTTATTATACACAAACTCTACCAGTGGAAGATACTCTTCCCACTTTCCTTGTTGATGCATGACACACTTTCTCAACATGTCCTTAAGAATCTTGTTAATCTTCTCCATCTATCCATCTGTCTGTGGATGATAAGTTGTACTAAAAGCTAACTCTATTCCCAAACCTGTAAACAAATCTTTCCAAAATCTGGAAGTGAACTTGACATCTCTATCTAACACAATCTTCTTAGGAATACCATGCAAGACTGATCTGCAATGAAATGAACTACCATGGTCAACTTATCAACCAAAACCATGATAGGATAATGCTATTTCGATGTCCTTGAAAAACCTATAATGAAGTCCATGGAAATTACCTCCCATTTCCTCTTTGGAATGAGAATCGGCTGCAGTAAACCACCTGGATGCTTGCACTATGATTTTACCTGTTATAATTGAAACACATTATGATGAAATCAACCACATCATTCTTCAGATTCAACCTATAGTAGAACTTCTTCATAACTGTTAAAGTCTTCTAATATCCTGAGTGACTTGAATATGGCTTGACATGAAATTCCCTCAAGATAAGCTTCTTGAGCTTACTGTTGTCTGGCACATAGATCTTGTCCCTCAAACCTACCAAACCATCAGTCGTGAGATGATAATCCACATCCTGATCACCTATACCCTATTGCTATTTTTTGTGTCTCAACTACTGATACCTGTCATGCTTGCAAGCTTGCCTGATATGAACTCATAAGTGCAATGTGATTTACCTGTACTCTTCTACTAAGAGAATTTGCAACTTGCTCTCCTTTCCCTTACTATACATGATCTCAAAGCAAAACTCACTAAGCATATCCAACCACCTAGCTTGTCTAGCATTCAAATTAGGTTGGTCAGATAAGTACTTCAACCCACTGTGATCACTCATCAAAATGAACCTCCTACGAAGAATATAGCGCCTCCACATCTTCAATGCATGAATGGTCATTTCTAGCTCAAGATCACGAGTCACATAATTTTTCTTGTGTTCATTCAATTTCCTTGACTCGTAGCATACCACTTGCCCCTCTTGCATCATGCCTCCACCAAGTCTTCTCTTGCAAGCATCTGTACACACCATAAACTCTTTATCTGTATCTGCAATATTTAGAAGTGGAGTGTTTGTAAGAAATTGCTTTAGCTGCTCAAAACTAGTTGCACATTCCTCTGTCCATTCAAATATATTTCCTTTCCTCTACAAAGATGTAATAGGATACAAAATATGTTATAATTTCTTGATAAATATCCTGTAATAACCATCTAATCCCATAAATGACCTGACCTCATCAACATTCCTAGGAGTTTCCCACTCCATGATAGCTCTGATATCATTTGGATCCACTACTATACCTTCCTTGGAAATCACATGTCCCAAGTAATGAAATTTTGTCTAAAATAAATTGCACTTACTAAGTTTGGCATACAACTTATTCTATCTTAGCAATGCCAACACTGCTGCTATATTTTCTACATGCTCTTCGTCATTCTTAAAATATATCAGTATGTCATCAATGAATACTATCACAAAATTGTCTAGATAGGGATGCAAGACACTATTCATCAAACACATGAAAGTTGATGGAGCATTAGTCAAACCAAAAGGAACCACAATAAACTGATGATTCCCATACCTGGTTTGAAAAGAAGCCTTGTACATATTCTCTTCTTTGATGCATACTTGATGATATCCTGATCTCAAATCAATCTTTGAGAACATTGTTTATCCCTTCAGCTAATCAAACAAGTCATCAATCCATGAAAAAGGAGAGATGTTCTTGATATTCACCTTGTCCAATTGTCTGTAGTCAATACACAACCTGAAAGTAGCATCCTTCTTTTTCACAAATGATATTGGTGCAACCAAAGGTGACACACTTGGCCTAATGTATCGCTTCTCAAGAATTTCCTTAATTTGCAACTTCAATTCCACAAACTCTGGAGTGCTCATCCTGTATGATGCCTTTGATGTTGGTGCTACTTGATGAGCCCCAAAAATGGGTGACTTATTGGCCTCATTTTGCCTATTATTCTCAATTAATCCACCATTATTCATAGTTCTATGCATACTTTTGAATATATTTATGTTAATTGAATGAATGAGAATAGTCACTTGACCACAAAGTCTAATACGTGCTTATTGCAGATTTTTGGACATCTTTTGGACCAATGTCAAGCATTTATGAGCAAGTTGACGGCCAAATACGAAGGAAAAAGGCTAAGTATTTGTAGGAAGGGTGTCTCCAGCACTAAATGACCCCTTCCTCGAGTTCTCCACCATCAACGCGGAGTTCAACAGCCCACAAAAGATTTTTTCAAGGGGCAGCGAAGCAGATTTTGTGAAGTGGCTGATTAATCACAGTTTTGAGTAGCCAAGATCCTAAAGTTAAGGAGGGTTGTTGGGAGTCCTCGTGGGGCATAAGTAGGAAGGCTTCAAGCCTTGGTATTTTAGCTATTGAACACTTGTTTTTCGCACTTTAGTGCAGCTCTACATTTCAGCTCATCTTCGAGCTTTTGTTGTAAACAGTTTTGTGACATGATTATTTTTTTAGTAATGGAGATAAATTTCACTTCGTACCAGCTTTGAGCTTTCTTAGGAGGTTGTAGCTCTTGGGGTTGGGCCCAACCCAAGTGCCAATACCTCCTTTGTGTACTTTTATGTGTCTTTGTTGCATTCATAGAATAAATTTTGTTATTTAGGTTAAGATCTTGCTTTGCTACTTAGGTTGCTTTTGATGATTAAAATAGCTTTTCATACTTCAGTTTGTTTTGATAGTTTGGTAAAGGAAAAGATCTGCAAAAAGGCCATCAAACAATCCTTGATCTCATGTCTCCCTCCTTGGGACCATGAGCTGAGACCAAGGCATACTTGCTGCCACAAAAACATTGTTTTTGCCTTTCCATGCAATTGCTAGTGTTAGATTTTTAGTTGGAAAAGTTGATACCAATTGTACTTGCATGTTTAAGATTTGTTCTTTCTTAGTTTACATAGTTATCTTGCATGATTTCCTATCTATAAACTTATGTTCATCATGTTTCTGGTTTTTAGGTCAGATTAGGTCAAAATAGCTAAATCTCTGGTTTTCCTAGTCTTTATTTGATCAGTTTTGGAAAATGGTGTTCAGAACACTTGTAATACATCCCTGCCTATCCTTCCTTTATCATACAACCTACTCCAACCCCTAATCCAAGATTCCTTCCCTTCATTTTCCACACTTTGCCAATTTTCCCTAATTTCTACATTCTTGTGCAGCATTGCTCCCTCCATCCTTGAACAAATCCAACCACCTTCCTCACTCCTTAGCCTCATTTACCAGGTCCTAGACCCCTTTTCATCCTCAACCAACATCAATTTCCACTTTCCCACCATTTTTTCCACCATCCACCTCCAAAATTCTCTTTCGGATCTTCTTGTAGAACATCCTGTAAAACCCATGCACTTCCTGTAGAAGTTCACGTGAGCAGTATTTCAATATCTAATCATTGTGAAACTCTATGGAAGGGTGCTAGGGACCCCTTATGCACTCTTTTCACCTTTCCAACCTCCTACAAATGCCCACTCCATTTCCTTTGGCCGATCAACCTTTGCACAATAAAAAATCATTAAAGCACATGCATAATAATTCTGCAAAATCACTCAAAAATGCAAAAAGATGTTTTTTCCAAATTTTACTTCAGAAGTAGCTTAGTCACATGCATTTTACCTTTCTAAAATTCAATGGCATCCATTTCCACCACTTTCATCTCTTTTCTTTCACCAGTAGGGTTAGCCGGTAAAACTAGGGTTTGCTAGGGTTTGCATTTCCTTTTAGCTTACATCTTCTTTCTGTAAGTAGACTAGCCTCTTTTGAGTTAGCTTTCATCCATCATAGTTAAAAGCTTCTTCTAAGAGCTCAGAGAAGTTGGCTTAATCTCCTAGAGGACTTGTGCCAGCTGATCAAGTGACAACCTGCGGTAAGAGCTAGTACTTGTGCATATAGCACCGTCGCTTCCAAGTTTGTTACAAACAACCGGGTTGATAAAAGTAAAGATGGCAGTCCCAGGAGTTGCAGCTTCATTGTTGCAATACTGGAGCTCGCCATATTTTTGGCGCTGTTGCCGAGGAAACATCAAAGTATTTGTGATTGCTGCTTTTCTTCTATTTTCTACTGCAACCTTTTGCTAAGTAGTTATTTCAGCAAGAGTAGAGTAGTTGTTTCATTTCCATTATGCAATTTCATTTCCGCAAAATTATATTAGACATTTCCTACTTTCCTAGACTAGCATTTCAATTCTGCAGGCGTAGATTAGCATTTCAATTCTGTAATTTCAATTCCGCAAGCATAGATTAGAATTTCATTTCTTCAATTTCATTTCAGTAGCATAGATTAGTCATTTCCTGCTTTCATTTCAATTCCAAAATTTTCATTTCAGCAAAGTTTACTTTAGTTAGTTGTAGTTTGTTGTTCAATCAATTTCAGTTTTGTAGGTACAAGCAGAGGAAAACACAAAAATCAACCAAAAAGATTTCATTTCATGCCTCATAGGAATAGAGACAATTCAGGAAAATTCTTACCCAACACCCCCACCACATCACTGAGTCACCCTTCTCTCTTCTTCGGTGGCAGTGAACCTCCAGAGATACATGAAGATCCTCTAACAGAAGAAGAGTAAGAAAACATTCCTCTTGAGACCATGGCCAAACGTAGAAACGGTATAGGAGATGAGGAGAGAATAGAAGGTGCCTTTCCCATTCGAGAGACCAATGGGGATACAAAAATGAAAAACATAAGTCCCTCAGCCTTACCTCACTTCCATAGATTGACCACTGAAGACCCTGATACCTTCATGTTTGAGTTTGTTGTCCTTTGTCAAACCTATGACTATGCAGAAGATGAGAAAAAGTTGAAACTCTTCCCCTCTACCCTCAAGGATGTAGCAGTACGCTGGTTCATGGGGTTACCTGGAAATAGTACCAAAACTTGCGCTCAAATCTAGAAAGCCTTTAACAATAAATATCGGGATTATTGTAGGTCAAAGGAAATGAAGGGAGAAATCTTTCGGATGACCATGGGAAGCGATGAATCTTTAGAAGACTATGAAGAAAGGTTCCAACTTAGTTATAAAATGGCTAGGTGCACACTTGACCTCGAATCTCTGAAGCTAGTTTTGCTCCGAGGAATCCTTGAAGACCTTCTAGATACCCTCCATTTGCTGGCTGGAGGAGACTTCTACCAACTACCTCATGATGACATAAGGACTATTTTTAGAAACCATTCTAGGGCAGCCTAGAAAAGAGGTTGGGGGAATCAACTTTTAGCTAGCGCCACCTTCTCCAAACATGAGTTTGCAAATGAGATGGAAGACCTTAGAAGTGAGATGAGACAGACCATTGCCATGCAACTGGATACTTTCCGAATCAAACAGAAAAAAGAGGAAGTTGAGAGGGCTTTGGCCATCTTTTGTCCCAGATGTACAAGGAAACATCCTCGGAACAAGTGTCCTTTGCACTCAGTAGAGGTATGTTTCATTTGTGAGGAAGGCCACCCTACAAACCAATGCCCAACCTTACCCGAACTTAAAGCGATGTACCAAGGGGCTAAGGGAGCCACTGAACCACTCTACTTCCTAAACCAAAAGAGGCCACATGGATCCAGACCTTACCAGTAGGGGATGCAAGGGACATCCCAGACTTATTACAACACCAACCAATCCACTCACATACCTTCTTGGGGTCCCCCTACTCATCCTTCTTGGTCCGCACCCCCTCCTTGGTCATATCCATCTCAATACCATACTCAACCTGTTGCTCATTCATTTCATTCTCATGTTCAGTCCCAACCTCAGTGGAATGCACCTCAACTAGGGTGGAGGCCCCAATACAACTCTCCTCCCACCATTTTTCCTCCACCACCTGCTCAACCACAACCATTACCTCCTGCTCCTCTGAGACAACCCCAGATGCCTACTCAATCAAACCTGAACCCTAATAATGGACAAGCCCAACAGGTATATACTAGAGAGATAACATGCCCTGCCTATGATATGGAGATTTAGGAGATCAACCTATGATTTGGGAAGGTCCTCCCAGATCGCCAACCTCTTTTGAAGGAGGATGAGGAAGAGAAATAGGAAAGTGGACCCAAAGCCATTCCACCCTTTCCTGAGAGACTAACTGGAACCACATATCCAAACCTAGAAGAGACTGAACTTCTAGGCGAGCTTAAATAGTTATGTGTGAAAATACCACTTCTCCAAGCCATAAAAGATGTACCAATCTACAAGAAATTGATCAAATATAAGTGTTTCAGGCACCCATGCAGGTGCAAGAGAGATGCCCCAACTATCAATGTGATAGGACAACTATCTGACCTAATGTTGGGGCAAGTAATATGTTTGAAATATCTAGACCCTGGGAGTCCTGTAGTTGATGTCCACATCAATGGCACCATAATTCCCCACACCCTAATTGATCTAGGGGCTACCATTAATGTGATGAGTAGGGACACCATGCTCGAACTCAACCTTCAGAGTTCCTTAAGAAAGACCTCGACAGTACTGCAATTAGCAAACTGCTCCACCGTGACCCCCGAAGGGATTGTGGAAGATGCCATGGTCTCCGTTGATTCTTGGGAGTACCCTGCAAACTTCTTGGTCCTTCAGCCAAAGGAAAAATTCACTGGATACCCCCTCATTCTAGGAACATATCTCGACAAATGCAAGAATAGACTAGTATACTCCTCATATGTCATTGATCCCATATTCAACTCATAGAACTCCTTTGCCCTATCATTATTGTATCTTTTAGATAGATACTTCTTCCTGAAAAGTCCCTCAAATTCACTCCATGTCAGCTCCTCTTCTCGAATGCCTATGAAATTCTTCACATCTTCCCACCAAATGTCTTCTTTACCTTTAAGACTAAATGTAGCTATGCTGGCTTTCATATTTTCTATATAATCATGCAATTTTAAAAACTTATTCATCAAAATAAACCAATATTATGCATATTATTCCTTCTTCATTTCTCTATAAAGTGTAGGAGGCTTTGGTTTCTTGAACTCCTATGTCAAGTATTGCTTCTCACTCCTCCTATACGGATGGTGGCGGTGATGACTATGATGTTTCTTTGAACCAAAACTAGAATATAACCTATGTTCATTACCCCTCCTGCCAGGTATATCCAAGAACCTACAATCTATGGCTATGCCATCCTTATCAAACATGTATCATGATTGAGATCTATTTTCATATGCCCCATTGGTCATTTCCTCTTGTCTATTGATCCAGGAGGAACTCAAGACACTAAGGGGATGGATAAGGCTCGAAATTCAAAATGGCAGAAAGGATAATTTGGTGGCATCAGTTGAGGGGGCTCGTCCTCCTGATCGTGGTGGCATGAACGGCTCATCAATCTGAGCTCGTATGCAAAAGATAGAGCTATTTAAAGTTGGTATGGCAAGGGAAAAATGGGGCCCATAGTGCGCCACATGGCATCCTAGTTAGCTCGTGGGACCCACATGGCAGTTTGGCACTTACATTCCCTAGTGGCCTCCTAAACCTGCACAAGCAACAAATGACATTTTGGTTATTTTTATATAGTTATTAAGCTAACTATATAAACAAAATAAACCCATATATATATATATATACACCAAAAATCAAACTCTATAACCAAAGTCATTTTGTTATAACAACACCCCATGGATA
>APFE031075321.1:38963-87928 GCA_000404065.3 Pinus taeda | reverse complement strand
ACAAAAAAAAAAAAAAAAAAAAAAAAAAAAAAAAAAAAAAAAAAAAAAAAAAAAAATCAAATCGTCTGAATCAGAGTTTGGATGAGGGAGATATCGCTGATTTAAAATCAACTTTTTTTCTAGAAAATTTCGTGATGGCAAGAAATATGAAATAGATTGGTGTGCTAGCCAAGAACCCATATGCACTTAAGGTACAAGATGCATGAAAAGCATTGAGGGGCAAGAAAATGGTTAGATACTTGGTGGTTGAGAGGGAGAGTACATTACCTCTCAACCTGTAGTGCCAGAAGAAGTCTCAGACAATTGCGGAGGAGCCACAATTGGTGAGGCAGCTTCAAGAGGTTGTCGAGCAGCCACAACTAGATAAGTAGAGAGGAGATCGAGTAAAGGCATCCACTGATGCAGAGACCTCCAGTAGGGGGAAATTTTGAGCCAAGTGGGCAAAGGGATCACATGCATCCATACCTCCAGGTCAGAGGTGGGGCGATGTGGAGTGATAGTCCCAAGAAGCCTAGAATAGGGGCAAGATCATTGAGGTACTCAACCTCTTTGATTAGACCTTGCTACGGGAGCCTCGATGGGGAGTAACAAGACTGGCTAAGTGGGTAGAGGTAGATGCGGATGGAGCGGCAATGAGAGCTACAGTGCAGAGCTAGTAGGCTACAATAATGCGAAAGGCACAAGAGTGTTGCACCAGTGCACGATGGCACATAGAGGTGTGCAACGGTGCAAGATGCATGGAGTGTTGTAGGAACTCAGAGGTCACAGAGGGAGTACTTTTCAGCGGTAGAGGGAGCTTCAGCATCAGAGGGTGTTTGTAGCCCAACAGGGAGGTCAGTTGGGAAATTTTTTTGTTTCTAGAGTTGTTGGAGCAACAAAACTTGGGAGAAGTGTTGCATGCAGAACATTCCAAAGGTTCAGGATTGGGTTCAAGTTGAATGTCTTTCTTGTTGAGAGGGAGTGTTGGAAATAGCAACAAGAAATGCTAAAAATAACATTGCTATAAATAGCATTTCAGGTACCAGTGTTGGACATAGCAACAAGGAATGAAAAATGGAAATGCTAAAAATAACATAGCTATAAATAGTATTTCGAGATAGATTCCAATATTACTTAGTCCCTGAACTAAAATTAAGAAGTAAAATTTGAATTTGATCTTAGCAGCTATTTGAAAAATAATTAATTAATTCATCTTGAGTTAATTAGTTGTAGGAAATCAAACATGAAGTCTATGTGAAGACATGCAAAAATTTCTCAATTGATTGAGGAAGTTATCCCTTGATTAAAGGAGATCAAGATGAGTTGTACTTTGAGTTGTAATTAGTTAGCTCAGTTAACTGAGTTAAGTCTAGTTAGATTAGTTCCAACAGTTTGTGGAATTAATTGTGAGTTCACTTAGTTAATTCTTGCATGCATGTAACTACTACTCTCCAGATAACTGAATATTCTCTCATATTCTCTCATAAATAACTCATGCATGTCAGTTCAGACATAGACCTAGTTGACATCAAAGGATGGGACAATGTAATCTTAGTTGGAGGAATTTTCCTATATAGGAAACTCATCGATGCAAAAGGAATTATCTCCTTCAGGTTTGTACGGTTATTTCGAGCCAAGTGAGCAATGTGAGGTGGGAATTCACACAAGTGGAAGCACTAGACCCCAGGAAAAACTGCGTAAGGAAATAAGAGGCTTGGAGGGTAGAGGAGAAGGTTTGGAGAAGCCTTTGACTGTCTATTAGCAACATCATTTGATTGCAGAGAGAGAAAGATAGCTTGTGGCTGATGCTTTTTGTAATTCGAACATATTTCCACTTGTATGATAATACAAAAATTAGGGTTTTAGGCTGAGGCTTTCCCCAGGTTATTTATTCTATGTTATCTTTGATTGATTTCTCATTCTCAGTTACATGTGTTCTCATTGATCTTGTTCATATTCGATTAAGCTTCCACAAAGTTTGTTGTAGAAGCATATCTTTTATTTTGCTTTAGTCTATTGCATAATCTATTCATCTACAGTGGGAATTTCTACAACATTCCACAGCAAGGGCTATGTATCCAGTGTACCTCTCAGGTGACCTCCTCTGTCTGCGCTGAGAAGATGGTGCTCCCATATTCTCTCTCACATCCTCCAACAATCTGTCAGCTTCTCTTGTGCGTGGCTCCTTCGCATCAGTGTGAGGCTTCTCCTCCTTAGGAACCAACAGTTCCTCCACAACCTGTAGTTAGAGCTCCCTCTCAAGGGAAACTCGTATGGCCTTCTCCTCATCAAACTTGAGATCTCTATGAACCACTGTCCTCCAATTGGTAGGAAATTACACCCGATAGTTGTGAGCTATATCAGTGTGCCCCACAAATATCCCTAACTTTGTTGTCATCTCAAGCTTCTTCCATGCATCCTTTGTCACATGGCAATATACCTATGAGCCAAAGATCTTGAAGTGACCCACATGTGGTCTCTTACCAGAGAAAGCTTCCTTTGGTGTCTTCTTCCTAGGTATGCGATGCGGGCTTCTATTATGCAAATAGACCACTGTGTTGCATGCCTCAGGCCACAAGTGAAGTGGTAGGCCTTGTTCATGCAGCATTGCCCGTGCTGCCCCTACAATAGTTTTGTTCTTCCTCTCGACTACCCCATTCTGCTATGGGTTATGAGGTGTTGTCAACTCTCATTTAATTCCTTCCGCTGCATATAAGTCCTTAAACTCTTGAGAGACATATTATCCACTGTTTTCGCTTCTCAAGGCCTTGATGTTCTTCCATAACTGTTTCTCAACCAAAGCTTTGATCTCACAAAACTTTGTGAAAGTTTGGTCCTTCTTCTGCATGAAATAAATCTAGCATTTACGAGAATAGTCATCAATGAAAATAACATAATACCTTTGCTTTACTGGTGATGTTGTCGAGAATGGTCCACACAAATCAATATGAACTCACTCTAAGATAGCCTCTACTCGACTTTCTCGATAATGATGGAAGATTTGGTGTACTTTCCCAAGGTAGAACCTTTGCATGTGTCAACTTGCTCAAGTTTACCTTTGGGAAGTCCTGTAGATATCTGCTGCATTATCTTCAAAGCCCCATGATCCAAATGGCCCAACTGCTTGTGCCACAAATCGCCAATGTCTTGACTTTGCACCAATTTTGCTTTTGTACTCAATGCTGCACAATCATCTACCTCTAGTTTATAGAGATTCTTCACCTAAATCCCTATCCTCTTAGTCTAACCCGTGGCTATGTGTCTTAGGAATGCCTTTCCTTTACTGAAGAAAACATTGTATCCTTTGTCCTCCAACATCACGACCGATACCAAGTTCTTCTTCAGTCCAGGCACATACATCACATCTGTTAAGGTGAGAGGAGCTCCATGCTCCCTCTAAAAAGCAATCATGCCCACTCTTAAAACACTATACCTTCCGTCGTCACCCATATCTATGTGCATCTTGAGGTCTTTCTCCTCCAAGGCACTAAATAAATTTTTATCACCAGTCATGTGGAATGAGGCTCCATTGTCAAGATACTAGACACAACCCATCATCAATGACACCATGCATGCTATGAGGGTAAAGTCCATTTCGAACTGAGAGGCAATTAGTCGCATAATGTCCCATCTTGTGACAATTAAAGTGTCTTACTTTATACATGTCATCCTTCTTTCCTCCATGAGAAGAATTCTATTTGAAATGGGAAGCCTTCCCCTTTCCTTTCCTTGCCTTACTTGCTAAGGCCAGATTTTCTTCATCATCATTCTTGGATGAAGAACCATCTTATGTTCTCCTCCTGATCTCCCCTTGCATAAGATCCAACCACAGTCATTCCCAATCTGGCAGTTTCTCCCTTCCATTCACAGAGTCTTGGTAGCTATTCCAACTCTTTAGAAGGCCAAGGAGAGTGAGGCTCACCATATCATCATCGGTAGTAGTTATTCCCACACTGCCAAGCCCATCTCTGCAGGTGGTGAGCTTGTTCAGATATGTGGAAATAGTATCGCCCTTCTCCATCTCGATTCTTCAAAGCTTATCCTTAAGCACCAATTTCCTCTGGTTGCTATTGTTCTGGTAGAGGTCCTTCAATGTCTTCCACATTGAAAATGGAGTATCCTTCCCATGGAGACTCGAGACAATATGGTCTCGAAATCCCTCAAGGATGATCCATCTCGCCTTCGGCACACACTTCTTCCACTCAGCCAACTCTTGTGCATTAGTTGAAGCTAGCTTTGGGATTTATTGATCAATGAATTCCTTCAAGCCATTGTCTTCTAATACAACCTCCATTCTATCTTTCCATGCTATGTAATTCGAGCTACCTTCCAAGGCACACTCGAGTCTCAAGCCATAAAACACCATTGGACAACCTTGAATTATGATATGAAATCGATTTTCACCTACAACCTTGAACTTCAAACTTTGAATTCTCATCTTAGTATATTGTTCACAGCTCCGACACCATGTAGAAAAATCTATGATAGGTTAACCCAATATGCAATATAAATCAAAGCAGAATATTATAACCTACTTCTACTATCAATCTACAGAAGCTTAAAGATCGAGCTTAACAGTATAACCAGAAGAAGAAGAATCAATGGCGCAATACACATCAAAATACTTTTGGGGAAAGTCTCATATAAAAACCCCACACTATTGTATTATCATACATGGTGGAAATACATAGGAACTATATAAAGCCTTAGCTCTCAGAGCTAGCCAGATCTCAATACAATCCTCACAGATGCTCACATGCAATCTTGGCTTATGCCCAACCTTCCTGTCTGCCCTCCAAGCTCTATTTCCTTGCACTGTTCCTTTTGGATGATTAGCCTATTACCAAGTGGAAAACCAAGCCTTCAAAACTACGCAATCCTCAAGGATCAATCCTTGACTGCATGCATGGGTTTTTTCCATGAGAAAACACATGCAACTGATAGTACGCTGTCCTTGAACATTAATCTCAACTGGGTCTTTCTCAGAATAGACATGCATGAGTTTCTGATGAGGGAATCTTCAGTCAACTATAGTAGTACTAGTTGAGTGCATTAATGCATCAACTAATTGTTAACTCACTCTTAGTTCCTCAAATAGTTTGGAACTAATTTAATTGGACTTAACTCAGTGAACTGAGTTAACTAATTACAACTTAAATATAACTCAATCTCATCTCTTTAATTTAAGGGATAACTCTTGCATGACTTCAGAAACAGTTCTGACTTGAATTTCTCCAACTAATTAATTTAAAATAAATTAATTAATTATTTCCAAGTAGTTGTTAAGACTAAATTCGATTTTGATTCACAATTTAATTCAAGGACAAATTAAATTGGAATATTCTTGTTGCCCTATTTCAACACATCCACCATGTTGCATTAATAATATTATTTTTATTGTCATCTCATCCACCCAGGTTCCAGTTCCTGAAGACATGGCCGATCATAGTAAGGATGGAAGGATATCCATCTTGTTGGACTCCGAATCTAGTTCCAATGGTCTCAAGACCTCTCAGTCCTATGATAAACAATGAGTTATGATATATGTGGCTTGTGAGATGTTGCATATATATGGAGAGGTTGCTAGTTCCTTGTAAAAAAATGTTAATAATATTAAATTTAAGTTTACAATATTAAGTTTAAGGTTAAGTTTAATAATAATATAATAATATTAATTTAGGTTTATAATAATATTAGTTCAATATAGTAATGATTAATAACATTAATATTAGCTATTATTAATAATATTTTTAGCATTAATCTCAATAATGTTAATATTAAACTTGTACATAACATTAATAACAACTACATGACATAATATTAATTATTAGTCATATTTTCTTTATTAAAGATATTGATAAGATTAAATTTATATTATAATAATGTTCATAATAATAATAATAATATTTCAATATTACTTTATTATATTTGTAGAAATTTCCACTGTAGATCACCTGATAATACAATATACTAAAGCAAAATACTTGATCTACTTCTACAAACAAACTTGCAGAAGCTTAATCGATTATGAGCAAGATCAATTAGAACACATATAACAGAGAATGAGAAATCAATCACACATGAACACAGAATAATACTTCGGGAAAGCCTCAGCTAAAAACCCCAACCTCTGTATTATCATACAAGTGGAAATATGTCTGGATTACACAATGCCTTAGCTCACAAGCTATCCAGCTCTCAGTACAATCCCTCAATGTTTCTCATAGACTGAATAGACAGAACATATGCCTTCCTTAAATCCTCCAAGCCTCCTATTTCCTTGCGCAGTTTCTCTTGGGTCCTCTGGCTACCACCTATGTGAATTCACCTCTCACACAACTCACCAAACTCTGAAATAACTGCACAATCCTAAAGGAGATAATTCCTTCTACACGGATGAGTTTCCTATATAGGAAAAATCCTCCAATTGATAGTACACTATCCCTTCCTCTAATCTCAACTAGGTCTCTGACTGAACTGACATACATGAGTTATTTATGAGAGAATATTCAGTTATCTAAAGTACACTAGTTACATGCATGCATGCATTAACTAACTGAACTCACAATCAGTTCCACAAACTGTTGGAACTAATCTAACTGGACTTAACTCAATTAACTAAGCTAACTAATTACAACTCAAAGTACAACTCATCCTGATCATTTTAATTAAGGGATAACTTCCTCAATCAAAGGGGAAATTATTGTGTGTCTTCAGATAGACTTCATGTTTGATTTTCTACAACTAATTAACTCAAGATGAATTAATTAATTAGTTTTAAAATAGCTACTAAGATCAAATTCGAATTTTAATTCTCAATTTTAGTTCAGGGATTAACTAAAATTGGAATGTATCTTGAAATTCTATTTATAGCAATGCTATTTTTAGCATTTCTATTTTATCATTCCTTGTTGCTATATCCAAAACTGGTAGCTGAAATGCTATTTATAGAAATGCTATTTGTAGCATTTCTTGTTTCTATTTTCAACAGCCCTCTCAACAAAAAAAGCATTCAACTCGAACCCGATCCTGAACATTTGGAATGTTCTACATGCAACACTTCTCCCTAGTATTATTGCTCTAGCAACTCTGCCCAACTCTAGAGACAAAAAAATATCCCTCCTGAATCATAGTGATGCCTTTGTCATCAAAGTCTTTAATTACTATTGCCTCTGTCAACTGAAAATTCTGCACCTCTATGCTCTTCAGTATCTAACTATTCAAGCCTCTGTCACTTTGATCTTTCACTTCATCAATCACATTGTTTCCTCTCGTTGTATCCATGTTGCTACTGGTCCTATCTCCCAGCACTGCATCTGCATTGCACCTCCTCTCATCATGTTGCATCATGCTGCCCACTGCTGCACGGCAACTCAGTTACTGAGAAGTAAGTAACTTATCTCCCAGTTGACCTCCATGTTGGGCCAGAAACATCCTCTAATGCTGAAGCTTCCTCTGCCACTCCAACTGCATCTATCTCTACCCACTCAGCGAGTCCTGCTACTCCTCGTCGAGGCTCCCATAGTAAGGTCTAATGAAAGAGGCTAGGTACCTCAAGGATCCTACCCCTATTTCAGCCTTCTTGGGACTATCACTCCACATCGCCCCACCTCCCATGTGGAGGTATGGATGCATGTGATGCCTCTAGCCAGTTGGCTCAAAATTTCCCCCTACTGGAGGTCTCTGCATGAGTGGATGCCTCCACTCAGTCTCCTCTTGGCTTCTCCAGTTGTGGCTGCTCCACAACCTCCTGAAGCTACTTCACCAATTGTGGCTCCTCCAAAATTGTCCAAGACTTCTTCTGGCACTCAACGTTGAGAGGTAATGTACTCTCACTCTCAATGACCAAGTATTCAATAGTTGTCTTGCTCCTCAAGGCTTTACATGCATCTTGAACCTCAATAGCATACAGGTTCTTGACTCGTGAATCGATGTGCTTCACCTATCTTATGGTGATGTGTCTAACGAAAACCTTTCCCTTACTGAAAACTACATCATAGCCTTTGTTTTCCAGCATCACGATCGATACCAAGTTATTCTTCAGTCCTGGCACATACTTCACATCCTTCAAGGTAATGCGAGCTCCATGCTCCCTCTGAAAAGAAACCATGCTCACACCTGAAACACTATACTTTTCATCATTACCCATTGCTATGAGTATCTTGAGGTCTTTCTCCTCCAAGGTACTGAACATACTCTTATCGTCGGTCATGTGGAATGAGGCTCCACTTTCATGAAACCAACCACAACCCATCTTCAATGAAACCATGCATGTGATGAGGGTAAAATCCAATTCAAACTGAGAGGCCAATTCCTCACCTTCAGATCCTTCCTTGGATCCCTTCTTGGATTTCTTCAATGGACAATTTGTTGCATAATGGCCCACCTCATGACAGTGAAAGCATTGCACTTTCAATTTGTCATTATTCTTCCCATCATGGGAAGAACGGGGATGAGAATCCTTCTCCTTCCCTTCGTTTGCCTTACTCGCTAAGGTGCAATTTTCTTCATCCTCCTTGGATGAAGAACCATCTCTCATGCTTCTCCTTATCTCCTCCTACATCAGATCTGACCAAAGTCATTCCCAATCCGGTAGTTTCTCTCTTCCATTTACCGAGTCTTGGTAGCTATGCCAGCGCTTAGGAAGACCAAGGAGAGCAAGACTCACCATGTCATCATCGGTTGTCATGATCCATACACTTCCAAGCTCATCCCTATAGGTGGTGAACTTGTTTAGATATGTAGAGATCGTGCTGCCCTTTTCACACTTGATTTTCTGAAGCTTGCCTTTCAGCGCCAGCTTCCTCTAATCGTTACTGTTCTGATATAGATCCTTCAATGTTTTCCACATTGATAATGGTGTCTCCTTCCCATGGAGACTCGAGACAATGTGGTTTCGAACTCCCTCCAAAAGAATCCTCCTTGCTCTAGCCACACATTTCTTCCATTCCGCCAATTCTTGGGCATTAGCAACTGCTGGCTTAGGGATTTCTTGATCAATGAAGTCTTTCAAACCGTTGTCCTCTAATACCGTTTCCATGTGATCCTTCTAGACTATATAATTCGAGCTGCCATCCAGGGCATACTCGAGTCTCAAACTGTTGAACACCATTGGTGAAATTTGAGATGTGATAAGAATTCGATTTCTATAATCAAGAATTTAAAACTTCGAACTTCTCCCTTCTTTGTATACTATTCTTCGCTTTGATTGCCTTTGCTTCGATACCATGTAAAAATTCCCACTGTAGATCACCTAATAATGCAATATACTAAATCAAAATACTTGATCTACTTCTACAAACAAACTTGCAGAAGTTTAATCGATTATGAAAAAGATCAAATATAACGCATATAACAGAGAATGAGAAATCAATCACACATGAACACAGAATAATACTCTGGGGAAAGCCTCAGCTAAAAACCCTAATATTTGTATTATCATACAAGTGGAAATATGTCTGGATTACACAAAGCTTTAGCCCACAAGCTATCCAGCTCTCAGTACAATCCCTCAATGCTGCTTATAGACTGAATAGACACAGCATATGACTTCCTTCAATCCTCCAAGCATCCTATTTCCTTGCGCAGTTTCTCCTGGGTCCTATGGCTGCCATCTGTGTGAATTCACCTCACACAACTCACCAAACTCTGAAATAACTACGCAATCCTAAAGGAGATAATTCCTTATGTATGGATGAGTTTCCTATATAGGAAAAATCCTCCAATTGATAGTACATTGTCTCTTCCTCCGATCTCAACTGGGTCTCTGACTGAACTGACATGCATGAGTTATTTATGAGAGAATATTCAATTATCTCAAGTACACTAGTTACATGCATGCATTAACTATCTAAACTCACAATTAATTCCACAAACTATTGGAACTAATCTAACTAGACTTAACTCAGTAAACTGAGCTAACTAATTACAACTCAAAATACAACTCATCTTGATCACTTTAATTAAGGGATAACTTCCTGAATCAATGGGGAAACTGTTGCATGTCTTCACATAGACTTCATGTTTAATTTTCTACAACTAATTAACTCAAGATGAATTAATTAATTATTTTTCAAACAACTGCTAAGATCAAATTCAAATTTTAATTCTCAATTTTAGTTCAGGGACTAACTGAAATTGGAATATATCCCGAAATGCTATTTATAACATTTCTATTTTTAGCATTTCTTGTTGCTATTTTCAAAAATATTAATTATAACATAAATATATTATTAATGTAGCAGTAATATTCTATGTAAAAAATCATTTTTATGTTATTAATAATATTATTAGTAACATTTAATAACATTAATATTAATACATATTAGTAGTAATAATCACGAAAACAACAACATTCACATTATTATTAAAAACATCTTAATAATAATATGTGTTCCAATACATGTTTTACCTATTTCTAGTATAGTTTTTAATGGTTTCCAATCTGTCTCAAATTAATAGCATTTTTTTATTTCAAAACCTATTGCAAAGTTTTAACCATGAAGGCCTACATTAGATGGCTAAGGTTAACCATTGTTAAACCATGGTTATCCATCAACAATCACCATTGAAATGAAAATTATACTCAAATCATCGTCAAGAGTCGTAAACCATATTCAGGTTATCGTCAACAATAATAAATCCATATTTATGCCATGGTTAGGTATAATCAATATTATTCAGCTATGGTTGAATATAGTCAAACCATGGTCGACCATATTCATACAATCGTTAACCAATCCATTCATAGTGAATAGATAGTCAATGATGTCTAAACATGGTGAACATGGACAAATACAATCAGTTGTGCTCAATCATAGTCAAAAACTTATTAACATAGCCATGTTCACCCATGGTTAAACATGTCATGTTCACCCATAGTCAATGTTTAAGCCTAAAAGGTATAGAAATATATTCAATGTTGCAATGTGACAAACATTGTCATAATGTTACATTGGATTGCAATTTATCCAACATCACAATGTGACCTTACAAAACTAGTCAACCACATCAGTAAATGTTGTTGACTATGTTGGACTATGTTTGACATTCAACACTCTTCAAGCTCGATAAAATATAATCACCTATTAATATTGATAGTCAAACATAGTGAACCACATTAATCATAGTCAAACAAAATCAACCTTTATAGTCAATGTTTAAATAGTTGACCATGATCAAACTTGGTAAACCCTATATTTACCATATTTAGCAATAGTCAACCTTATTCACTCATAATTTTCTTCACTCAACATAAGTCGACCATATTCAATTATAGTCAACCATGGTTGACTAAAGTCAAACATTGTCAACCTTAGTCAACTAAGGTCATCCTTGGTTAGTCACAATCAACCATGATCAACCATTATGGTCAATCAATATCTCTATGGTTGGGATGGCCAAACAGGTCAACCAAGGTCTCTATGGTTGAATATGGTTAAGAATAATGGTCAATCAATTTATCCATGGCCAACCATGATCAACCGTGGTCAACCATGGTTCAGCATGTTCAATCATATTCAACCATGGTCAACCATGTTCAACCATGATAAACCATGATCAGCTATGGTTGAATATAGTTAGGGATGGTCTACCATGATCAACCATGGTTAAATTTTGTCAACCATGGTCAAGGTCTCTTTGGTTGAATTTAGTCAACCATGATCAACAGTGACGAACCATGGTTGAAAATGGTTAGCCATTGCCAACCATGGTATACCATGACTCACCATGGTCAACCATGGTTAATTAATGTCAATTATCATCAACCATGATCAACCACATTCAAACACAATAAACCATGGTCAACCATGGTTGACCATGGTCGACGATGGTCATAATGGTCAACCATTGTAAACCATGGTCACCCATGATCAACCACAATCAACCATGATCAAGGTCTTTATGGTTGAATCTGGTCAACCATGATCAACCATGGCCAACCATGATGAACTATGGTTAAATATCCACGATCATGGCCAACCATGGTTAATCAATGTCAACCATCATCAACCATGAGCAAGCATTAATGTAACTATTTCTGAAACATTAATGGAACATGAACATTAACATTAATATAAGATTGACCATGGTCAACCTTGTTAGCCTTGGTCAACCATGTTCAACCATGGTCAATCACGATCAACCACAGTCAACCATAGTTAATGATGGTCAATCATGATCAATTATGGTTGAATTTCGTCAACCATGATCAAGGTCTTTCTCGTTGAGTTTGGTCAACCATGATCAACCATGGCCAACAACCATGTTGAACCATGGTTGAATTTAATCAATCATAGTTGAATAAGGTCAACTGTGGTTGATTATGGTCAGCCATGATTAACCAAGTTGAATATCATCAACCATGATCAAGGTCTCTATGGTTGAATATGGCCAACCATAATGAACCATGATCAACCGTAGTCAATCAAGATCTCTATGGTTGAATATGGTCAATACTGGTCAACTTTGTTCAACCATGGGCAACCATATTTAGAATGGTTGAACATGGTCAACCAAGGTTTCTATGGTTGAATATGGTCAACCATAGTGGTTAATCAAGATCTATATGGTTGAACATGGTCAATAATAGTCAACGTTGTTCAATGCTCAACCCTATTGACCTTCTCAACCATTAACCTAACAATTTTTGTAAGATTAATGTAACCTTAACATTAACATTAATATAGGGTAAGCAACTTATGCAGCCCCTATCTCTTTCCTTCTACAGCATTCAAAAGGATGCCTCTATCGGGGTTTCTTTTCGTTTAAGAGGTGGTTCCTCCGGGCAAACCTCCTCAGCTCCATTTTTCTCTTACAAAGATGCAGCACGCAAAAACACTGCCCAACCTCAAGCTTCTTCCAAGACAGCCCAGCCAAATGGCGTTCCAAAGCCATTTCTGGTTGACAAATCAGAGGAGATACCCTCCATTAGTCTCTCTAATCCTGGGGTTGAGAACCGCTATCAGACTTTTGCAGAATCAGGACTCATATGCAGATTTAACGGGCTATGGCCTCGTACAGCAGATCTTTACCAATGGGTTCATTCCTTCTGGACTAAAAAATGTAAAATTTTCCTATGTTCAAAAGGCTTCTTCCTGGTGGTTTTTGACTCAAATGAAGACTACCAGAAAGCCTTAACGAGGGGCCCTTGGTTTTGGGGTACGGCTGGGCTTTTTCTTACCCCCTGGTTTCCTGATTTCGACCCTTCTACAGCAGTGATCTCCAAGATTCCCATTTGGGTTAGGCTCCCAAATCTTCCGGCTCATTTTTGGGATTTCTCTGTCTTCTTAGCCATTGGGAATACCTTAGGACGATACCTGGCTACAGATACCTCAAGAAGGGAAAATGGTCTCTATACTTACGGCAGACTATGTGCAGAAATAGACATCAGCAAAGGACTGCCGGATCAGATTAACCTCAAGTTTGGAGATTTCCACTGGACTCAGTCACTAGATTACGAGAACACAGCCTTCTGCTGTCGCCATTGTCATCAAACAGGGCACCTTCAGAGTACATGTTCGCAGTTAAAAGATAAAAAAAAGAATCTGAACCATAAGCCCAAATCCAAAAGATGGAATCCTTTTGAGCCTCCTCATCCGCTGGGCGACTTAGACTTCTCGAGCTCAGAGGAGGAGGAATCTGAGGCAGATGTGTAGGTTGATGAGGAAGTTGAAGCTGATATGCAGAATGAGGAAACTCCGGGGGACCCTCCCTCCGCTGTTCCAGAGGCTCCCTCTAACCCTCAGATCTCCCAGAAGCGCGCTCATTTCTCTTCGTCCTCAGACTCTGAGAAGGAGGCTCAGCCGTCAGATCAGAATCATCTACAACTAGTTACAAGTCAGCCAAGCTCCACTGGGTGGACAAAAGTTAGTAAGAAAAAAGGCAAAAAATGTCGTGTTATAGATAATAACCCTTCGGGGTAGCTTCTCTACTCAGTCTCTTCAGATGTAGTCCTATGCTCTCTTTGGTCATTTCCTTGTCTATCTTTCTGGAACGAGGTTGAGTTTCCTTCACCTCCAGTTCCCCTGCTTCTCTGCTCTGCCTGCTTCGAGGCCTGATTGTACCATATTTTTCCTTTTTTTAATAGATTTAGTCTTTACTCAGAAAAAAAAAAAAAACATTAACATTAATATAAGCTTGACCATGGTCAACCTCGATCAACCTCATCAACTATCGTCAACCATGGTCAATAAATCCACCCAACACATATCAGTTAAACTAGCATAGCCACAATTACTAATATGATTGATATTCATGATCGCCAACATTTTCCACTTTTATATGCCAATTAATAAATGAAAATATTATCAATTAAGATACATCAACCACATTAATAATATGCTTATAATAATATTTATGGAATACTAATAAATGCCTTCTGCCTTTCGGATTTCTCAACCCTTAGTAGTCATAAATTATTGTTAATATTAACTTGGCAAAACCATAAATTATTGTGAGTATTGATTGCTGGCTGTCCAAAGATTTTAAAGTATTTTATTCTATAACAATACTGAGACCATTTATACCATAGCCTTGGCGAATCACATTATTGTTAATATTGAGTTCATAGCTGTCATCAAATTTCACGGTATTTTAGCCTATGAAATAATTGGCACCATTTATGCCATAGTCGTCAAATTCGTCTTCCAGTGTTTAAAAATCATACCATATTTAAACTACGGTCCTCAAACATCGTAATATTAAACTTTATCGTGTAGATGTGGCCTGTAGCAAGATCTTGAGGTCATCATTTTGATTAGTATAAGATAGATGTGGTGTGTAGCGTGATTAGTATAACATAGATGTGGCGTGTAGCAAGATTGTAGAATTATAATTACCTAGTATAACGTTTAGATTAGATATTATTAAAATCTCATGGTAAAGGTAATTAGTTATTGGGTAGGGTGAGGTTGAAATTGTTTAGGAAAATGGTTGTAATGATTAAGGTTAATCTTAGTTATAAATAGAACGATTAAAAATACCCATATGATCAAATCTTCATTTCCATATTTAAAAGTAATATTCATGTGTATTTAAATTTCAGTAATTACATAATAATAAAACTTATGAAAAAATTATGTTAAGTTTGGATTTTCTCATTTTTTTACTTTAGATGTCCATTATTCACTCCCCAATGGGAGAGGGTAGTACAAGATTCAAACCCAATATCTCTGGTTGGGTGAGAATTCATTCCACCACAATCCCCACTTCAACTACCCTAGGAGGACTTTAAAAAGGTTATATTACTCCATATAAAAATGTTATTACTTAATTGAAGAAGTTATTTTTTATGTCAAATTCTTGGACTTCCTCTTTGGTTCTCATTTATTAAGCCGAGGTGCTCATTCCACATCCCAATGTGAAGGCCATGTGTAAGTATGCATGTCCATCTTAATTGAGGTGAGAGGTTCATTCTACAGACTAGTGTGAAGGCCATGTGTAAGTATGTGTGTCCATCCTAAAATAAAAATCAAATATTTTCTAAATAGAAAAGCAATATCGGCGATAAAACAAACATGTTATGCATATTTAATTAGTTGTTCATGTGGCCTACTATAATTTCATGTAAAGTAATTAGAAGTAAAAAAAGAATATGTGAGTAAGATGTTTAAACCTTATACTTTTCAAAAATATTTTAACACGTGATATCAACTTCATATATATCTATATATAAAAAAATGTTAAAAGAAAACATTTAAATGTTGTATAGAATAAAATATCAATGTGGGTTAAGAATAACATATTTAATATGAATTAATATTAACCGTATACTTAAAAATATATGAATAAAAACAAAAACTAGTTTAATGTGCACTTATAAAATGACTCGATGCATATGTTATGTAATCTCTAAAAAAATTGAGAATACAATTTAAAAAATAAATAGTTACATTTTTTTTTTTTTTTATGCTTTAAATAAGTTTACTTGAAATGTTTAATGACTCTCTATTCATGTTAGATTTGTGGGTTAAAATGAATCTATATTGATAATATATATTAAATAATTATTTGTCCTTATATTATTTTTTATTGTATATGTTGATATCCTTTTAAAATTCCTAATATATTTAATATTCATAAAAAATTAACAAATATTTTAAATTAAAACTAAAACATTAATTTATTAGTTTAAAAAAAAAACTAAAACAATAAATTTGTTAGTTTAAACCCCATGGGAATCTTCATAAAAGATTCATACCTGTGAGAGTCGCTGCTGTGCTGCTGAGACAAATATCACAAATATCATGAGTAACAATAGTAGAGGGCGAGGCAAAGAGATTCATTGCTGTACTCTTTGCCATGTGAGTGTTGTGATGTTGAGGATTCCCAATGGCTTCAATGGAGCTAGCTAAAATTTTACCAATTGGGTAGATGATTTTAATAATATAATTGTGGAAGATGTTACAAAATTTGATGGTATCTAAAAAAAGTGTTTAACAAAAAAATAATTGTTTGAATTATTTGTTTAAAAATATCTATTAATATTTTTAACTATTATTTTCTTTTATAATTATTAATATTATTATTAATAAAACTCTTTCATCTTCTAACATTCCATCCAATAATACAAACTAATACGCAATGTCGGTGACGGAAATTGTTCTCAAAAACAAACTGAAGTCACGACGTAATTAAAAATTTTAGCTTGCTTAAAGGGATTGTCGTACGACGAGGGTTAACAAGATTGCCCATAGTTAAAGAAGATGCTCGTGGTCGCTGCTATTCTCGGGAGGTTGTTCTTTTTTATTCGCCATCTCCATAATAGTTAACCCTTGCAAACTTTTCACTAAACAAGCCCTTTAACATATTTAAAAGAGATATAACTATATCATAGAGAAGGTGCATAATTAGTTCTTGAGAATCATAATGCATTCAAATTCATTTGCTTAATACCAATAATAAAATAAAAACCACTAAATGACAAATATGTGTAAAAATTTGCAAATTGATTAGGATACAATTTCACAGCATTTCTTTTTTTTCTTACAAACATTATTGACCAAAGCATTCATACCCACCAATCTCCAGCATTTTATTAAACTAATTGTGCCCAACCATTTGTAGGTCCTAACTACTCCAACTGCTCTGAAACCATTTTATTTTAACTTTAAAGAATATTTCCTAGCTCAATTCACACATATTAAACACCAGTTTATCATTGATCATTTTAGTTGTTGGAACTTGGAAGAGACGGGCGCATAGTACTTTAGTCCATCGGTTACCATGGATAAGGCTAATGCGCGTTGACCAGGTGGTTGTAATTGTTGAAATATATTTCCAACTGTGGATTTATTGCAGCCCTGTTTTGCAAAACCAAGTAGACTTCCCCACACCACTTTTTGCCAAAAGTGGTATTTTTGGAGGGGGCTCCAATCACTCCGACTAGCTGACAGGTGGCCGCAATACGTTTTCAAAACCGCCCATCCCCGGAACCTAAAGTTCGTGCAAGGGGAGCCTTCGGGGAATTGATGATAGCCATTCAATTAAATCAATGGCTCGTACAGGTCTGGAACATGGAGCCTTTTATGAACCTTACATGAAGTGAAATTTTTGGTTGACCGCCAATTCTTGTCACTAAAGCATTTAATAAAAATTCACCGTGGTCATAAACTTAGGTAAAGACTTTTAAGTTTATTATTTTTTATTATGTAGGGGAGTATGGTCATGTTTTGTTTTATGGTTAAATATACGTAATGTAAAATGTAAAAAAAAATAGAAAAGTTCGTTGATTTTGTATTGTAAGTATATTGTGAAATGCACAAAAGTGCGAAGAAGAAGGAAAAAAACAGGGTTAGTGCAGACTCATTTTTGTGAAGAATGAAAACCCAATTCACACAGCAGCGTGAGGGTAATGTTTTTTTTTTAATATGTAATATATGCAGTGTAATAAGCAGAGGGCAAATTGGCATTGGAATGCAAATAAGCAGCAGCATATGATTTTTTTTTGTCGGTTGAAATGTAATGTAAAGAAAATGAAGCAACATATGTAAGGAATTACATTTACAACAGTAAATGTGAGAAATGTTTCATTTTACACATAAAACAGAGTATTACTCTTTGTTGCAGAGACAGAGTAAATTTCTTTTGGAGCTGGTGTAATCCTTATGTAAGAGGAAGAAGTTTGTATCAGACATTTTATTAATGAATACAAGTTTGATTTGTATGTGAAAACTCTTTCTGCTCAGAATTTTTTTTTGCTTCCCTATGTTAAAGATCCTGTGAAAAAAACAGAGCATTGTTCTCTGTTCTTTTGTATTTGAAATTACCAGAAATTTCCAACATGGTATCATAGCTGGTCTAGGGTCTTTGAAGGTGTCAAAGAAGCTGAAGGAAGGTTCATTTTGTTGTAGCAGCTTCTCCAATAGAGTGAAGATTCAGTCAAGAAAGGATCCAGGTATTTCTCAAGTTAATTTTTTGTGTTGCTGCTGAAGAAATAGTGAGTTATTTTAAAAAACACAGTCAAGTATTAGAAGCATAGTTTAGAGTGCTAGAATGGCCAGCACCAGCACTAGCATGAGTATGTTTAATACTCAGCTCCCACAGTGTAATGGGAAAAAATATGACTATTGGGCAATAACCATGAGAGTCCTGTTTGCGTCACAAGATTTATGGGAAATTGTTGAATATGGGTTTGAAGAACCAGCAGATGAAAATGAGTTTAACAGATTAATTCAGGCAGAGAAAGATCTGTTGAAGAGCAATAGGAAGAAGGATTCAAAAGCCCTCATATTTTTGTATCAAACAGTGCATGAGAGTGTGTTTCCAAGGATAGCAGCAGCCAAGACATCCAAATAAGCATGGCAAACTCTCAAGACAGCCTATCAAGGCATGGAGAAAGTGAAGACAACAAAACTACAGTTGCTGAGGAGAGATTTTGAGAATCTGTGCATGAAGGAGTCAGAAAATATTGACTCATTATTTACACATGTGATTGGTTTGGTCACAAAAATAAGGTCTCATGGAGAAATTCTTGAAGAAAGGAGGATTGTGGAGAAACAATTGAGGGTCCTACTCTCAAAGTTCGATGTGATTGTCACCACCATAGAAGAGACAAAGGATCTCACAAATTTCTCAGTTGATGAACTACATGCATCACTGATAACACATGAGCAGAGATTGAGTAGGAATGAAAACTCATCTCTAGAACAGGGCTTTAAGACCCAGATGTCCTTTGGAAGAGGAAGAGGTCAAGGCAGAGGAAACAAAAGAGGAAGAGGCAGAAGCCAAAGCAGAGGTGGAAGGAACAGTCCAGCAAATGCTCAAGGAAGAGGCAGCAATCCAAATCAGAACCAAGGCTGAGGCAACAGTCGGCAAAGTGGACAACATCATGCTCAAGGACAAAGGTATGAAAAATCCAATGTCCAATGTTATTATTGTAAAAAATATTGGCATTATGCCAATGAATGTAGGAAGAAGCAGCATGATATGAGTAATAGATCTAGTGCAAATATCACTAGAGAAAATATTAGCTAAGATAATGTGATTTTAGCTTGTAACATGGCTGAAACAAACAATGATGATATATGGTTTCTAGATTCCGGTTTCAGTAACCATATGATAGGAAACATAGCCCTGTTTTCTAAGTTAGATCAAAATGTGAAATCACAAGTCACACTTGGGACTGATAGTAAAATTTCTGTTATGGGAAAAGGAGAAGTAAAAATATTTACAAAAAAAGGTGAAAAGAAAACCATAGCAGATGTCTATGATGTTCCCGGAATGAAGTGTAACCTCTTAAGTATTTGACAGCTTTTTCAAAAGGGTTACAATGTTTTCTTTGTAAATGATGTATGCACCATCATGGATAGAGCACTCATCAAACTATGTATTGTAGAAGTGAAGATGACAAGGAACAGGATGTTCCCTCTCATGATAAAAGCAGTTTTGAAAGATGGTGTTGAAATTGCAGCAGTTACACAAGAGGCTTTCCAAAGCGAACCAAAGGATGAAAATTGGTTGTGGCACTTAAGATTTGAACATCTCAACTTTAGAGGTCTTAATTTGTTGAGCAGAAAAGGAATGGTAAGAGGATTTCCATTGATAGAGAAACCAGACAGCCTTTGTGAAGGTTGTATCTTGGGGAAACAACATAGAGAAAGTTTTCCATCAGGGAAAAGCATAAGGGTAAAGGCACCCTTCGAAATTGTTCACTCAGATGTATGTGGACTGATGCAAACTCTATCACTAGCAAGCAACCAATATTTTCTAACATTCATTGATGATTTTACAAGAAAATATTGGGTTTATTTTCTAAAGAACAAAAGTGAAGTGTTTGAAAAATTTCGAAATTTCAAAGCACTTGTAGAAAATCAAAGCGGGCTACATGTCAAAGTTCTGAGAATTGATAAAGGAGGTGAGTATATCTCCAAGGAATTCCTACGGTTTTGTAGAGAAAATGGAATTCATAAGCAATCTACAACTAGGTACACCCCACAACAAAATGGAGTAGCTAAAAGGAAGAATAGGACCATCATGGATATGGCGAGGAGCATGTTGAAGGCAAAGCATTTGCCAAATGATTATTGGGCTAAAGCTGTAAATTGTGCAGCATATATTTTGAATAGGTTTCCTACAAAAGCAGTGATGAACAGAGTGCCGGAAGAAGCATGGAGTGGGAGAAAGCAAGGAGTCACCCACATGAAAGTTTTTCGATGTGTTGCTTATGCACACATTCCAGATCAGGTAAGGAGGAAGTTGGACAACAAAGGGGAGAAATGTATTTTCATTGGATACAATGAGGAATTCAAAGCTTACAGGTTGTATATCCCATCTACCAAGAAGTTTTTTCTGAGCAGAGATGTTCAGTTCATTGAGGAGGAAGCTTGGGATGGAAGCATAGAGAAAACATTCAATGTTAAAAACTGTTTGTCTCATGATGAAAATGATGAGGAGATGGCTGAAATACATCCCCAAACAACAGTACCAACACAAGGGCAGCAAGAGACACCCTTGAGGAGAAATGAAAGTGCTTCTCCAAACACACCACAAGGAGGAAATTCAAGTGCATCTTCAAGTACTTGTACACCAAATGAAAGAGGCAAGAAGTTCAGAAACTTAAGTGACATTTATGAGCAGGAGGCAGCAAATGAAGGTATGAATTCTTTGTTTGCATTATATTGTCATGTTGATGACCCTATTTATTTCGAAGAAGCAATTAAGGATAGGAAATGGATAGAAGCTATGGATGAGGAGATCGATGCCATAGAAAGAAACAAGACATGGGATTTGGTTGAACTACCAAAAGGAAAAGAAGTCATTGGAGTCAAATGGGTTTATAAAACCAAAAGTAATGCTGAAGGTAAAATAGAAAGACACAAGGCAAGATTGGTTGTTAAAGGATACAAGCAACAATATGGGAGAAACTATGAGGAAACTTTCGCACCGGTTGCTAGAATGGAAACCGTGAGAGTAGTGCTATCCATAGCAGCACAAAACAAGTGGAAAGTTTACCAAATGGACGTGAAATCAGCATTCCTAAATGAAGTGTTAATGGAAGAGGTTTACATTGAACAACCTCAAGGCTATGAAAAGAAAGGCCAAGAGCACAAAATGCGCAGATTGGAGAAAGCTCTTTATGGGCTGAAACAAGCACCAAGAGCATGGTACAACAGGATAGATTCCTATATACTAGAGAATGGATTTGAAAAATGTGAGGGAGAACCCACCATCTACATCAAAGAAAATGATGGTAAAATACTAATTGTTGTGTTATATGTTGATGATGTTATTTTTACAAGCAATGATGGCCATCTCATTGAAAACTTCAAAACAGTCATGAAAGAAGAATTTGAAATGACTGACATGAGTTTGCTGAGATACTTCTTAGGAATAGAAGTAGATCAAACTGAAAATGGGATTTTTATCTCACAAGAAAAATATGTTAATGAAGTGTTGGAAAAATTTAATATGCAAGAGTGCAAGGCAACAATCACTCCCACAGTGATGGGATTAAAATTCAGCAAAGAGGACAACAACAAGGATTTTGATCCTAGTTTGTACAAGAGCATAATTGGCAGCCTTATGTATTTGAATGCAACTAGGCCAGATATAATGTTTTCTGTTAGTTTAATTTCCAGATTCATGGAGAGGCCAAAAGAAGCACATTGGCAAGCAGCAAAAAGAATTCTGAAGTATGTTAAAGGTATTAAAAGGTTTGGCGTTTTATATACTACTTAAGAATGTTCAGATTTAATTGGACACGCTGATAGTGATTAGGCTGGAAGTGTAGATGATCGGAAAAACACATCCGGTTATGTTTTTCACATGGGTTTGGGAGCCATTTCATGGGCTTCTAAGAAATAGCCTATTGTAGCATTGTCTACAACAGAGGCTGAATATGTGGCAGCTACAGCAGCAGCATGTCAAGCAATTTGGATGAGAAGAATGTTGAGGAGCTTAGGCCAAGAGCACGCAAAAGCAACGGTGATCTTTTTTGACAATAGCTCAGCTATTGCATTATCCAAGAATTCTGTGTTTCATAAGAGAATGAAACACATTGACACAAGGTTTCATTACATCAGGGAATTGATGAACAATGGAGAAATTGTTTTACAACATTATAGGACTCAGGAACAGGTTGCAGACATTTTGACAAAGCCATTGGACCAGAAAATCTTTGAATTTTTGAGGAAATGTCTGGGTATGACTGATAACCCAGCACTTGAAATTAAAGGGGAGTGTTGAAATATAATGCCAACGGCGGATTTATTGCAGCGCTGTTTTGCAAAACCACCCAGACTTCCCTACACCACCTTTTGTCAAAAGTGGTATTTTTGGAGGGGGCTCTGATCACTCCGACTAGCTAACACGTGGTTGCAGTACGTTTTCAAAACTGCCCATCCCTCGTGCAAGTAGAGCCTCCGGAAAATTGATGATATCGATTCGATTAAATCAATGGCTGCGTACAGGTCTGGAACATGGAATCTTTTATGAACCTTACGTGAAGTGAAATTTACATGGAATCTTTTATGAACCTTACGTGAAGTGAAATTTTTGGTTGACCGCCGATTAAAGCATTTCATAAAAATTTACTGTGGTCGTAAATTTAGGTAAAGTCTTTTAAGTTTATTATTTTTTTATTATGTACGGGAGTATGGTCATGTTTTGTTTTATAGTTAAAAATATACACAATGTAAAATATAAAAAAGAATAGAAAAGATCGTTGACTTTGTATTGTAAGTATATTGTGAAATGCACGGAAATGCGAAGAAATCATTTTTGTGAAGAATGAAAACTCAATTCACACAACAACGTGAGGGTAATGTTTTTTTTTAATATGTAATATATGCAGTGTAATACGTAGAGGGCAAATTGGCATTGTAATGCAAATACGCAGCAACATATAAATTTTTTTTTGGTTGGTTGAAATGTAATGTAAAGAAAATGAAGCAACATATGTAAGGAATTACATTTACAACACCAAATGTAAGAAATGTCTCATTTTATAGTAGTGTGTTAATTTTCATGAAACAGAGTATTACTTTCTATTGCAGAGACATAGTAATTTGTTTTTGGAGGTGGTGTAATCCCAAAGTTTGTATCAGAGATTTTATTAATGAATACAAGTTTGATTTGTATGTGGAAACTCTGTCCTCATAATTTTTTTTTACTTCCATGAATTAAAGATCCTACAAAGCATTATTCTCTGTTTTTTGTGTTTGAAACTACCAAAAATTTCCCACAGTAATAGTTGTCACGTCTAGACAATGGAGAAATCCCACGCAACAAAAGTTGAGACATAGACAAGCTAGGGTTTATGCGGATATTCCATTGGCTTCTCAAGTTGAATATGGACTTCACGTAGTAAACGCGTGACCGCGATACCATACCAACACTAGGCGATAATAATTCTGGATAAGTTGAATATGGACTCCATGCAGTGAACGCGTGACCGCGTAACCATACCAGCGCTTCCTATAATAATTCTGGATGCGTTGGTTTTTTTCTTAAGTTGAATCTTTCCTTGACATAATTTTTTTAGGTTATTTTATCTTCACGTTTGAAAAGGAAAAATGCAATATATGTACCGATATTTTCTTTTTTTAATTTTCAAATGTAGTATTGTTTTATAATTTTTTTTCTAATTTTCTTAGAAACTAACCCATAATGACATCAATTGGCAATGGTTTTTTTAAGACCCTAACTAAAAATAACGGAAAAACGAGATTGTTATAAAGTGGATTTTTTTAAATCTTTTTGAAATTCCATCAAATATAAATATATATAATCATTTCGAAACTTCAAAATTATAAATATTTTTCTTTCAACGTTCTTAAAAATGAAAAGTTCAAAAATAAATGAACCAATACAATAAAATAATAATTATTTCATATGAACATCATTAAAGTGTTTCTCTATGGATGGTCACAATTATAAAAATATGCTTCATCCTAATTTGAAAATGTCTTCATGGTGATAAGCTACAATTATAACTAATAAGGAGTAATAAAAATATGCTTCATCCTTATTAGTCCCTGCCATCTAGCAATGGCCAGGGACTATAGTAATCCAAATGCGTTGCGATAGCATTACTCTAAACTGCTATGTTATTTATTTACGGTGATTATTGGAGGGTGAGCAAAGTTTGCAAATGCGACTGTGTTTGCCGTCGCCGGGTAACCAAAGTCTTCAAAAGTGCCATCTTATTTGGCCTCTTCCGGAGGCGGAAGAGGCTGGACCATAGTTTATTTTGTTTTAAACCTGTTTATTATTAGTGGCGGTCAAGGAGTTGTTCGTATTAATGTTAATATTAGTTTGAATTATTTTGAATCATTTGCACGATTGTTTGAGCATATTAGCAGGTTTGAGGGTTTGAGCATATTGGCTCATATTGGCAGGTGTTGTGCATGCAGGTGGTGTAGCTGTCTGTGCAGGTGGGGGTGTTTTGCTTGCCTGTGGAGAATAGCTAAATTGCTAGAGCAGTTCGATGCGTTGTTTCATACAGTGAAATTCAATGTCTTCTTACAATTCATTTTCTCTGGAATTCCATCTGTTGTTTTCAAATTTCCCGTATCTACTATATCTCAAGCCAGATTCCTACAACTTGGAGGTTTATCTATGTTACTGGGAAAGGTAAAGATATGAACCTCCTTTCAGTGTTTGATCCTGTTGGGTGCCCTGTCGAGCCCCTGTTTGATTTTTTGGGTATGAATTCATAGGGATAGTGATATTTTCTTGGGTAGGTGGGCGACAACGTTGAGGTCCTTCTCCATCCAGAAGGGCACAATGGACTATATGAAAGAACTAGAGTTCTGCCTCCTGAACTTGCAAACATAATCAGAAAATAGAAATAGGTATCACCTGCTTTCCCCCTACATCTGTAAATCAAAAAGACCTTTACTTACCATTCTCGATTTCTCACTACCATTTGTTTTTTAGTGTTATGCTTCAGGGGAACACTCTCTCTTCCCAGCTGAGCTCAGCTAGTGAGGATGACCAGCCCAATCACTTACTGGAGATTTCCAGAGCCAGCTGGTCCACACAGTCCATCCATAAACACAACTAAAGCGGCAAAAGGATTGTTGCAGTTTAAATGTTGTTCTGAAAGCGTTTGTCTGTCAGCATGGTATGCTTCAGCAGACCTGTACAGTCCTGATGACATTGGCGAAGGTGCAACAGTGATGACAGTGTTATGGTACAGCGTGATTAGCAGGTTCTGCAGCAGTCTCTTCCACAACAGTCTTCAGACCTTCATGGCACAATCAATAAAACAGTTAAGGGCGCAACCAAAGTTATTAAATGGTGGAGTAGTTATGTGGGAGTTAAAAGGGTTCATGGATGCTGGGCATGTGTGAGCTAGGTAAGTTTCCTCCGCTACTTTCTCTGTCGCAAATGGATAGGGGAGGGACAGAACAAGGAGGATAGGTCAGGCAACATCTCCAGAATTTGTTTGCTGCATCCTAGGGCTGACAGTGAGGGATACAGTTAAACACTAGGGCATGGAGCTTAGACGGTTAAATTTAAGCCAGCAGCTAAGGTAGCAAAAATAGCAATGGCGGTGACGTCTGTTTGGGGAGCTATGACATCTGTTGGGCCAACACCTAAGGTAGCAATCTGTTTGGGGAGCTATGACATCTGTTGGGCCATCACCTAAGGTAGCAAGAAGAGCAATGGTGCTGCCGTCTGTTTGGGAAGCTACTCCAACGCTGATTTGATGGAGGTTAACGTAAGTCAGGTCATTTGTACGTGTTACCTGTTAATTATTCATTGTGTACACATTTCATTCCATTCTACATTATGCATGTAGCGTCCGCTACGTGTAAGTTACTTTTGTTGTTATATAATAAAGTTAGAAATGATTTCGTGGTTACCTCGCTTCGACTTTTATTTTTTCTTCAGCGCCACTACATTGGTCTATTTCAGGTACTGTTTATGTTATTACATTGTTTTGATATATTTTAGCCTTTGTAGGGTTTCGGTTTTTTACGTAGGGTGTGTACGATTTAGTTTTTGATATATTTTAGTCTCTATAGGATTTGAGTTTTTTACCTAGGCTGTGTACGATTTCAGTTTTTATCTTGGCAATGGTTTTTTTTTGTCTGTGAACAAACAGTTGGTTAGGAAGGGACCTCAAACTGTAGGACCCTGGCAAGTTACGATTACCATTTGCTCTCGCGACATCTTGCATTAACCGGCATTTAGGAGCCTGAAGGAGAATATGTATTTCAGGTGAATTTTGACACTTTTAATGCTCCTTAGGGTAACGTCTTGCATTAACTTTTACCATTTCTCCTCTGCCTAAGAACTGTTTATCTTGCAAACCATGATTTGTTTTTTTCCTTGGTTATCATTATTGTAACATTTGTCTAGGATAGAAATTCCAAGAAAGCACTATGAAAATCTGTTGTTCAAGGTTTAACATTCCTCTTTATAACCTTTCTAGCTGGGAACCTGAACCTTGAGGGCCGAATTCTTCAGCCCCTAGAAGCTATGCTTCTGCTCATTGGATGAGCACATATTTTCCCTAGATTTAACTCAGGATTTCAATGGCTAGGGCACAAATTTCTGAATGTATTTCCTCAACATATAGTAATTAGGTGCTAAATAACCACTAGTTCTCGCTAAAACCTTCTCGAAGATGGTTCAACACAATCTATCTTGGAGTAGGTATTTATTAAGAATCTGATTGAAATATTCAAACAGGGAATCACCATGCAAATAGTTCATCAATGTAAGCCCCTTTCATGACTAATTCATATAATTGCGATTCGTTTCTATGTTTCATCTCTGATGTGTGCTGACATTAATTTCCGTTATGGACTTCTGGTACTTGTCCCTGAATCCATCAGCGATGATTTCTTCAATTACGACCAGATCTCCATGGGGATTTTCAGTATTTAATGCTCCTCGTTGGTTTTGGTTTTTTAAAGTTTCAAGAAAAGAGTTGTTTATACCTCACTGTGACTTTATGGCAGTGGCCAAACTGCCGCTAGTTTTTCTTAAAGGGATGTGTACATATTGTTTGGGTTATGATTTATGGCTGTAGCAATCACTTCCACCACTTTAGTAAACTGCTAATTGTACAAATTATTTAATTCATGGAAATCTAAGAAACATGTTTACCCAAAAAACTCTTAACATTAATATTATAATTTATAAGTGTAAAGTAACAGTGCAATGAAAAATTACATAGCAATGATTTTGATTTTGTGCTGGGGCATCTGGCTTGCAAGGAAGAGGGGAATTTTTCAGGACTCCCCCTCTTCTCTAGACCGTACTGCTTCTCAAAGCCTTGCAATATTTGCAAATCTTCAAAAAAAATCCTAGGTTCGTGACCCAAGAATCATCTCTGACGAAGAGATTGACAAAAATATCCCCTAGGTCTTTTTGAGAGTGCGTCTGAAGGAGAGGATAAAATCTGTAGGGCAGGGGCTGTCCTCTACTTTTCTGATTCTCATTATTTCTCGATGGATATGGGTCTGGGACATAAACTAACCATAGATTTAATTGCTTAGTCTATAGAGATGTACATAGCCTAACCCTGTCCAGATTCAATGATGTGGTCTTTGTGGAAGAAACATATGTTCTTGACAGTTAGGTCCACTCAGGTTGTACCTATATAGAGGTGCTCATTAGAACACTTCTAGATATTTTTAAGAAGCCAGCATGCGTTTAAATTGTGTTTCTATTCAGACTGTAATTTTGGAAAAGTGTAAACAGTGCTCACCTCACTAAACAAATCGGTGTCATCCATGGCATGCAGATCCAAGAGCCCTGCCCCAGTGCTGAACTGCTTTTTTTAATTCAATCTTGAAGGTTATAGTGTTTGATGCAAATGTTCCTGGTGAGGTGGAACACAAAGTCATGTCCTATACTCGTCTCCAAAGAAACCTCCCTGGTTTCAATGCAAATACGTGTCATGCTTGTATGGATTAGTAAGTGCTGTGATTTCTAAAAAGCATGGCGTTGCTTGAACCTGACATGTGGTAGTTTAGGTTAATTGCTTGATATTTTACTAAGACTTATGCTATCTCTTCATTTAGCTAATGATGATTTTATTTGATAGCATACATTTACTTTTGTGTACAATTTGTATGATTTTAAAAGCTGCTTTTGCAACTCCAGGATGTAGATTTAATTATGCTGGCATTGGCAACTCATGAAATCCACTTCTCAATTTTAAGAGAGGTTGTTGACTTCTTTGCAACATAAACATTGATATTTTGTTTCCGGATATTCTGGGATTACCATGTAAGAGATAGCTCTGCCTCTGAGTATATACCTGTGGTGATGATACAGGTCATCACTTTCCCTGGTCAGCAAGAAAAATGCTACCTTTGTCAACATTATGCTAATAATTGAGCAGTTTCTCAACATTTGGACCTTACGAGAGTACTTGGAGTGTGACATGAAGTTTTTGTGAGGAATGATTTCTTTTTGCACATGCCTACATTAGAAAGCTGTGAGGTTTGTACATGATTTCTGGCATTCCTGTAGTGCTTCTCTTTTATTGACAAATCACAAAAAAGCCTTTACTACTGGCTTTGTTATACTGGTGTTTCCCCTTTAACTGGTCATCATTATCTGATTAGGAAATTATATTCCTTGTTATGAAATGAATTCTACAGAAAGTGCTAGTGTGGCTGTATTGTATTAAAGAGGATGCAGTGAAAGACCAGAAATTTGAAGTGTAGACATAATGAATCAATACCATTGCTTGGGAATACTTACACCTTATGCTTGAGCTTGATAAGATAGGTTGTATAAGCTTTACTGCTTATTACTGGTAGTTAACCACATGAGCTCTTTCCCATAATAGAGTACATATACAAATACTGATACTAATACCTAGAGCTTAACTACGATGCCAAGTGTTACTAGTTTGACATAATGATAGCTATACTTATCACACTAAAGGCACTCATACTAACTTAGTTGCATAAGAGCTTCGGTAATCATGAGCTCATACATGTTGAAACAGAGTTTCACTGACCTAGTAGGTAATGAATACGGGTAACCTCTGTACTCATTATGACCTTTCTCCAGCTTTCTCAATGGTGTTCATTGTAATAGAGTAGACTCAAACATAGTGAAAGCAAAGGAACATGCTTCTGGTTTCAACGCATACATGTGATAGGATTACCTTACTTTGAACATACGATATTACCCTAATTAACAGTGATATCAATCTAAACGATATTAGTTCATGGTTCAGAGTAAGCTACTAGGTATAAGTAAATCATAACAAGCAAGTATCATGACCATTTTGTTTGTAATCTAATTCCATAAGTAAGAAGAGGTATGGATATGTTATGGATATTCAATAAGCTCAATCATGCTTTGTGTATTCCTTATCACTTTTCCTTTACAATGGTTAACCCTATCGTAATCAATGGTATTACTAGTATTCCACTTACTATAAGCATTTACAAGGTATGTAACTCAATGTGCAACAGCAGGACTCGGATTTGTATAAGCTAAACCAGCTTTGTTCTATCAAGCTGTAACACTACTTAGTACAATGGTTCTACTTCATTACTAGTATCTTGTTGGTATCAGGGTGCAATCAACTTGCTGATGGATGTTAACTGACATAAGCAGTCTCAGCAGCTCAGTAGACAAATCCAGCCCCAAAGGTACACACAATCACTTCCTGTTCTATATCCATTTTCATTGTTCAACTTGCCATTATGATTTTGTGACTTATAGTTGCATTGCATTACTAAACCCAGTATAACAGAATATAGTCCCACTTGACTGAGAAAAGTACAGCTCTAGCACTTAGTTAGCTACAGTGGTCTTGATCATTAGTTTGATTATGTAGTATTGGGCATTTGGATTGCAGAACCTCGCCATATTTAATATCATAATAACAAGCCTAGGTTAAGCTGTCTTTGACTGGTCATTGGATTGATATACATTTACAATGACTGATCCTAACATACAACAGGTTCTTTTTTATCTTGGCAGTGGTATTTTTAACTCTGGTGTCAACACTCTGCATTCAATGTTAACTGAGCCCACTCAATGCAGGTGCATTCTCAAGTGCAATGCAAGCACTTAAATCTGCTCAGGAAGCAACTGTGGCAAGGCCGCCTAGGTTTTGCATTGGATCTTAATTGCCTACTCAATGCAGGTGCATTTCACAAAGCTATCAGCTAGAAGCAACTGTGGGACATGAAGTACCAACGTCTAAAGGTTGAACATGAGGCTCAAGATGAAAATGCTAAAGGCTGATTCCATCTGTTGGAATTGGCTTAAGGCAAAGGCACCTGTATTCTTTCAGGAGGTTCAAGTTGAAAGGCAAAGGCTAGAGTTGAAAGGCAAGAGGGGAAAGGCATCTGGCTTTTGGTTCCTGCCTGGCTAAAGGTGAGAGGTTACAGGCTTCATCTTCTACTGATAGATTACAGGCTAGCATCTGTGTTACTTGGTGATGAAGGCAAAAGTTGACAGGCTCCTTCATGGGTCAAGGCTTAGAAGCTCAGTTTTGCGAGAGGCACGTTGTCCTTTGCTTGTAATTGTACAATTACCTAAACAATTCAAAAAATAAAAATTGAGGTCTTGACCAAATATGGTTTCAAATCTTATCAGATAGAAGGAAAAACTACTATGCATAAAAAAGGGTTGTCAGATAATATTTTTAATGTACTAATAAATCATTATGGAGCACCTGACAGACATATTTTCTTTTGGAGTTGTCATACAGTAGTCTCAGCCGTGCAAGCTTAGGATGACGAGCGTTGAAACTATGAATTAGTAAAACAAAACCTAGCTGTCACTTTCAGACAAATTTAAAAATATATGAGTATTATAAGAACGTTGATGCAAATTTCATTTTGTCTGTTCTGTTGTTCATAAACCGATGCAGTTGTTTCATCAATCCTATCATTCTATCTATCACATTCATATCTTTCGTAATGTCTTCTCCCAGTTGGAAATATCATGCCATCCACTTGTATGACCTAGGACGATCTGTATCAATGATAAATCACTGCGAACACCTACCGAACAAAGCACTCAAACTGGGCCATCTGATTGCGACTGTGACAGGTCTTCATCCAATCGTTAGCGAGGTATAAGAGTAAATACCTACTATAATAAATAAGGGTTGATAATATAAACTCAGGATACAAGCTCATATAAAAGGATACAGGGTCAGGATAAGGGCTCATACTACAGGTTCATCCTCGTGGCTCATAAGGCCTGCGACTCCGAGCTAATCACTGACTACTAACTATGTACATTCTTTTTTTTTGGTTTGTGTCTCCATGGCCAACTAGAATAAAGTTAACTTACCTGTTTTTTTGTTTTCGTCTCCATGGCCAAATAGAATAAAGTTAACTTACCTGTTTCAATTTATGTCTAAGAAATATTCAAATTTGTAAATGATAAGATTTGAATTTAAGTATAATTCTTTTCACATTAAATAAATTAGGTTGACCTAGTTTCTAAAGCCTAAAATAGATCTTAAATAAATTAGGTTGACCTAGTTTCTAAAGGCTAAAATAGATCCCAGTTCTGTTGCTTCAACAAGCTCAAAACACGGGATCAACTACTTTCTCGCTTCCACTCCAGGCAGGGGATCAACTACTTACCCGCTTCCACTCCAGGCAGAGACTTGCTACCTCCCAGCCCCAATTCTGTTGCTTTAACAAGATCAAAATTTGTTGCTTTAACAAGGTCAAAATATGGGATCAGCGACTTTCCCGGTACTCTGCCTCGCAGCCCCATTTCAGTTTCTTTAACAAGATCAAAATTTGTTTCTTTAACAAGGTCAAAATACGGGATCAACTACTTTCTCGGTTCCACTCGAGGCAGGGACTTGCTGCCCCGCAGCCTCCCTTGTTTGAAAATGTCTTCATGATGATAAGCTTTATTTATGAGCAAAAGATGAAATTAGTGATCTGTGATTCGCATGTGATGGGGAATTGTTTATCTAGATTCCAAACTACAAAGGACTTGGCCACTCAAATTTGGTCTAAGTATCTAAGTTACCAGAAAACAAGAAATTCCCGAGCTACAAAGGATTTGGCCACTCAAAGCCGGTCTAAGTGTCTAAATTACCAAAAAACAAGAAATTTCGTAACCCAGTGTTAAAATGCTATTATTTCCCTCCCATATATCATGTGGATTGATGTTTATGGAATAAAATCATACTCACACCCCTCGTGGCCTACAATGCAATGACCAAATGCTCATCCAAAATCAAAGCCATAATAAAAGGAAATATTAGATTATTTTACTGTGCATAGATGCGATTAACAAAAATTGCAGAGAAACCACTTACTTGTATCACTTTCAGAGATGAGAGCTGCAGAATTGAAATAGCAGGAAGCCCACTGATGCTCCTAGCAACTGTTAAACGCAATGGAGGCATGGAAGGCTAGATTTTCTCGCAAGAAGCACTCTGGATTAGGCTATATTTTACTGCAGTCTACTACTCCATAGCCACGTACCTAATCTATTGCTCTCTGCAACATGTCATGAAGTGACTATGGATATGTTATACACTACTTTGCCACAGCTCCCTCTGCTCAACACTCAATATACCCAAATACTAATATATTATTCCAGTGGGGGAAATGACTATGTAACTAGTGTAACTAATACAAGACATTTGCCTTCCTTTTTGAATTGATAGGTACCGTCCATAGATTCTTTGGGGGAAAAACAAGAGAATTCATGTCCACAGAAAAGACAAACTGAATATAATTCAAAACATATGGGAATCAATTATTCATTCAGTGTTAAAGAAGAGAAGAAATTCAAAGATTCAGAGTTGTGAAGGTTGCTGCTAAAACACATATCAGGAGTACCAGCAGCAAAGGGCGAGCCCAGAGACTCATTGCTGTACTCTTTTCCATGTGAGTGATGTGACGTTGATGATTCTCGTACATTCAGTGCTAGAGGAGAGAATAATGTTAAGGTTAATGGAGAAACGTATTCTTGGACATATTCAGTTCATTAGTTATTAGTTATGGGTGAGTCTTATATTAAGATTTAGTTGATTTAGTTCTTACATTTTAAGAGTTTGTTCTAACTCTCTATCTCCTATTTACTTATACATTATATATTCTTGATGCTTAATGAGAAATGTGTAGAGTGCTCTGCCAAAGACACTTTCCAGGTGAAGCTCTTCACTTGAGCTGCTCAGTTTGATGAATATATTTTCTTTATTTCATTTTTAACATGGTATCAGAGCTTTAAGGTGGAGTGAGTCAAATCCAGATTTCTTTGGTGATTGAGAGTGCTTAAGTGGATGCATTGTGGCCCTGAGTGATATGAAGGAGGCCTGGTAGCGAAGAGGAAAAGTGTTGATGTATAACATGATGATTTTTTTTCTTTGAGGATAATTGTTGCAGCGTTGGATTTATATAAGGAATTAGCACTACCCTAGCTTTGGAGTAGCACGGTATTTCACTTAAAAAAACATGCTTATTAGTGGTTACTCTGAACGTTTCCCTTCAGCATGCCCAATAAGCGTGGACCTGACACCAGGATTGCGCGTTGCGGCTGTTGAGCTGGTAGATCGCGTAAGATCAGGAGAGATCAGATTGCTTGAAAGGACCAATCTACATATTGACTGTCGAGCAGTTGAGTAGGCGGTGCAACGTGGTCGAGCCAGTGGAGTTCGTAAGTGTTGAGGCAAATCTGCTGGTTTCGTGGCTCCCATTTGTGTCAGGAGATTGGTGGATCCTTGAGTTTAAGTCGGAGTCATTGAGTCGTGGTCTATGGAGGAAACAGTGAAGTGTGGTGCCCTCATTACAACTCAAACGTCATTTGTTCAATACCACTACTACCATTATATTGGCCACTCTTTGTTCAAATTGCAGATGCTTCACCATTGTTGATAGAAAACCACACCGTGCAGTAGGAGATCTGCAGGCACTGTTGCAGTTCAAAGTCGACATTACGACGATCCCTCTAGTTGTTTACTGTCATGGAAGGGCACCAACTGCTGCTAGTGGTCGTGGGTATCGTACAATAGACAAACCGGATAGGTCGTGGGGTTTTTGCTGCCGAGGCTCATACTTAGTAATTCAACATATGCATATATGAAGGGCATAATCTCGGAGTCATTGGGAGATCTCGATTTTCTTGAAATATTGGAACTGTCGGGCCTGCAAGGACTAGCTAGATCCATTTTATCGTTGCTTGGAAATTACACGAATTGTGAGGTGGTGGATTGAGTGGTGGTGCCTTCGTGTGTCAGGTGTGGGAGGTATTAAATTCTTGTGCATGAAGTGATCAAATTGATCAAATATTTTGCGGATGGAGCCAATTGAGAAAGCAGCGTGAGGAGGGTAGATTTGGTGCAATAAAAAAGAATGGATTCCTATGGGGAGTAGCGACTGCATGTATTTATGATTTCCATTAATACCCGTCTTTGAAATTGTTTCTTCTCCTTTGAATATTTTTAAGGGGGTTGTAATATTTTTGAGAGGAAAAGCGTTTGGGGGCATCTAAAAACGGGATCGTTTATTTTGAAGAGCGTTTCTAGATCCTTAAAAAGGATTTATTTTTTGAGCATCCATGTGAAGGAATTGTTTTTATAGAGAGAACACCCATTTCTTTTTGAGATCCCTGTAGATAAATTTGTTATTAATTGATTGAGGTCAATTTTGTTTTTGGGTAGAACTGTTAACCTGAATAACCAAATGGCAGAGGCATATATGAACGAGAGTAATAAGCTCGAAGGATCCAATTATTTTAATTGAAAATTTAAGTTGCAAACCCTGCTTGAGGGGAAAAACACATGGGCAATTGCAAGCAGTGATGAGTTGAATCAACCATAGCTATAGGTGGAACAACAAAAACAATCGAGAATTGGGAATAGAGGAAGAACAAAGAAAAAATGTTGTTAAAATTGTCAGTGAAATATTGCATCATCCCTAACATCCAAGAATGTAAATCAACAAGTGACATTTGGATAACTCTCAAGGACCCATACGAGATCAAAAACACAAATTGCCTATTATTTCTGAAAAGAAAGATTCTCTCCATTAAAATGGAGGAGAATGAATCATTGGCTATGTTCATCTCTCAAATCAAGAATTTCGGAGCTAAGTTGGGCGACAAAGGGGACACAATGTCAAACATTGTTCTTGTCACAATTAACATGAATGGTATGACTGATGACTATTAGATTTTTATCACATGTTTGAATGCTAGAGATAAAGCCCCCAAAATTGAAGAATTGACATGGATCCTGATGCAGGAAGAAGAAAGGTGGATGAGTCTGAAACCCCAGAGTTCAGATCTTGCTTTAATAGTGAAGAACAAGCCCTTTAGAGGAAAGCCAAGTGCAGGACAAAAAGGTGGAAGTACACCACAAGGAAAACCACCTCAAGGTATGTCTTCAAACATAAGTGATTAGGCGCCTAAATGTTTTTATTGTGATAGAGTTGGTCACATTGCTAAAAATTGCTATAAGAAGAAGCTTGATGAAGGTCGACATAGACATGAGAAGTATGCAGGTAACTTTTCCGATGAAGATTAGAAGAAGAATCTTAGATTGTTTGTTTCTCATTCTGTGTTCTCTGTTGAGGATGATGAAGGAGAAAATTGGTTTGTGGCTTGAGGATCTTCCACTCACATGAAAAGTAACATACATTGGCTTGAAAATTTCAAAAAAACCAGGAGTGGTGCTAATATCTACCTTGGTGATGATAGAGGGTACCAAATCAGAGGGTATGATAATGTTCTTGTTGTATTGCCTGATGGAAATATTAGGAATATTCAAAATGTAATGTATGTACCGTGAATAAAAAGAATCTGATCTATGTTTCTATGATAACAGATCAAAATGTTAAGGTAGAGTTTTTTAAGTCTTATTATGTTATTAAAGATCTGCTAGATCATATGAAGCCAATTGCATAAGGTATTCTAGTAGGAGGATTGTATAAGCTGAATGTTAGAAGCCCACCACACTAAGCCTTGACTTCAAGAGTTATGACTACAGAAGACTTATGGCATCAAAGGTTTGGCCATATCAATTTCAATGACCTGCTGCTACTTCAAAAATGAAGTATGGTCGATGGTCTTCTTGTATTAAATAAAGTTCATGTTGGTTGTAAAGCATGTGCTCTTAGGAATATGCACATAGATGATTTTCCTTTAAATTTAGATAGAAAGAAGAAAGATATAATATATCTTGTGCACACTGATTTATGTGGGCCAATGAAAACGAGGGCATTAGGAGGTGCCTATTATTTCTTATTATTTGTTGATGATTGCATGAGATTTACTTGGGTATATTTTCTCAAGAAGAAGACTTATACTTTTGAATATTTTAAGGAGTTTATAAACATGATTGAAAAACAGACAAGGAAATTCATCAAAATTATCTTCTCAAATTAAAGGGAGAATACAAGAATGGTGGTTTCATGAAATATTACAAAGAACATGGGATAGTTCAGTAGTTCATAGTACCCCACACTCAACAAAATGGGGTTACAGAGAGGAAGAACAGATTCCTTGTGGAGTGTGCTTGAAGCATGTTAGAAGGTAAGAACCTGTCTAATGACTTTTGGGTAGAAGCAATAAATACTGCAGTATATTTGAAGAATGGGAGTGCAACAAAAAGCCTTTATTTTAAAACTCCATTCGAATATTTATTAGGTTTTAAGCCTACATTTAATCATTTACGAGTTTTTTCTCCAAAGCTTTTGCTCATGTTTCAAACGAGGATAGAAAGAAACTGGATTCAAAGGTCATTAAATACACTTTTATTGGGTAATGCACAAATTTTCAAGCGTATAAATTGTTTAATCCCTCTAATCATAAAGTGTTTGTAGGTAGAGATGTATTATTCCATGAGAAATTTGATGATGGAAACCTTGATAGAAGCAATGAAGAATGGCACATGATTTTGCTAGTGGAAGATGAAAGTGATGAAAGGGACAACCATGAGTAGCAATAGCAACACCAAGAAAAAAAAAAAGGAAGAAGTGGATGGTACAAATGCAAGTAGCACGCCAGGTCCACCAAGCGATCATCAAAACAAATTTGCAGCCAGTTCACCATTTCGGAGATCAGGTAAGCAAATTCAGTTTTCAGCAAGATATAGGGATCATGCTCTTATAACAAGTATGTTAAATGTTGTTGAACCCTCTAATTATAAAGAAGCAAGTCAATATAGTTAATGGAGGGAAACCATGGAAGAGGAATATGAGCCAATGCTTAAAAATAAAACCTGGGATCCAATTGAATTACACAAAGGAAAACAACCCATAGGTTGCGAATGGTTATACAAGGCTAAACTAAAGTAGATGGGAACATAGGCAAACATAACCCTAGGATGGTTGCAAAGGGGTACTCATAGAAAGACAACATAGAATATGAGGAAACCTTTGCCCCTATAGGTAATTTAAACAAAATTAGAATGTTACTTGCTTTAGCTACCAAACATCATTAGATGATACACCAACTAGAAGTGAAATTTGCATTCTTAAATGGGGAATTAAAAGAAGAAGTGTATTTAATGCAACCTGAAAGGTTTGTTAAATAAGGGAAGGAACAATTAGTTTGTGGATTGAAGAAAGCATTGTATGGACTAGAACAAGCACCCAGGTCGTGGTATGATAAAATTGATCCATTTTTACTACAACATAGTTATAACAGAAGCAAGAATGACCCTAATCTGTATATTGTGTTTGATGAAAAGAGGAAAATTGTTTTGATTTCTTTACATTTACATGATCTTATCATTACAGGAAATGTTGATGAAATCATTAAAGAAATCAAAGAGAAGATTTCATAAGCTTTTGAGATGAAATACCTTGGAGAGTTACACTATTGTGTGGGTCTTGAAGTCTGGAGGGATTCTTGCCATACTTTTCTATCTCAAGGAAAGTATGTCAACAACTTATTGAAAATGTTCATAATGGATCAGTGCAAAGCTGCCTCAGTGCCTTTACAACATAATACTAAACATGTGAATAATGATGGTTCTAAGGAGGTCGATGCAACACTGTATAAACAACTGGTTGGGAGTCTAATTTACTTGACTACAACTAGGATGGATTTGGCTTTTGCAGTCGTTATATTGAGCCAATTCATCTCAAAGCCACTTGAGAATCATTGGGTTACAACAAAAGGCACATTAAGGTATCTTCAAGGAACGATAGACTTTGGTATTAAATATAATGATTCATTTGATGTTAGATTACAGGTTTCTCAAACTCAAATTGGGCTAAAAATCTAGATGACCGACGATCCATAACAGGTTATGGATTGAGCATTGGGTTCGGGGTCATTGCATGGAGCTGCAAGAAGCAGAACATTATATCCTTGTCTTCAACAGAAGCAGAGTATCAAGCAATGTGTGAAGCAACGTGTGAGCCAGTTTGGTTGAGGAGACTTCTCCATGATGCTGGAGAAGAAAAAAAGATGCAACGATTATCAAATGTGGCAACTAAAGCTCAATGAAACTTGAAAATAATCCAGTGTTTCATCAAAACACAAAGAATATCGATACATAGTTTCACTTTGTTAGGGATAAGGTTCAGTCAAAGGAAATCCATATTGAATATTGTAGTACTTGTTATAATGCTGCAGATATTTTTACCAAGCCTCTTGGAAGAATGAAATTTGAGTTATTTAGGGAGATGTTAGGACTACTAATGAACCCTTTCTCCATTAAGGGGGAGTGTTAAAGTTAATGGAGAAATGTATTCTTGGAGAGAGTGAGTTCATTAGTTATGTGTGAGCCTTAGATTAGGATTTAGTTCCTACATTTTAGGAGTTTGTTCTAACTCTCCTATTTGCTTGTAAAATATATATTCTTTATGCTTAATGAGAAAGGTGTAGAGCGTTCTTCTAGAGGCAGTCTCCAGGTGAAGCTCCTCACTTGAGTGCTCCTCAATTTGATGAATATATCTTTTGTCTTCCATTTTTATCAAAGAAAATCAAAGATTCAGACCTGTGAAAGTTGTTGTTGAGACAAATATCATGAGTACGAGTAGCAGAGGGTGAGGCCATAAACTAATTTTTGTACTATTTATCATTTCAGCGATGTGATGTCGACGATTCCCAATGGATTCCATGGAGCTAGCTACAATTTTACCAATTGGGTAGATGTTTTTAATAGTATAATTGTGGAAGACATCACAAAATCTGATGGTATCAAGAAATGGTTCAATAAGAAATAATTGTTTGATTATTTGTTGAAAGTGATTATTACTTGTTTTCACTATTAGTTTTTTCTTAACTATTAACTCAATCTGGTGATATAAAAATCTTCAATCATCTAACATTCTATGTAATTGTGTAGGTTGGTATAGAGTGGTAGCTGGGGGAGTTGTGCTCAGAGAGAAACGCCTTACAATGTAAATATTTGTTTAGCATCTCTAATACAAAAATGGAATATGGTTCAAAATAATATATTTAAAAAATAACTTTGGTGATATAAATGAGAATATAATAAGTATTAATTAAGTTATTAGTGTTATTTTAAATGACATGTTACACCAATTTTAAATATTTATCATTTGTCTTACACATTGAAAGCATTTTTATTTCATGATTTGACAAGTCTCTTAATGTGCGAATAAATAAGATGGAGTAAAAATTTGAATAACACTTTTGGAGGTTGATCATGGAAATAAAAAAATCATACAAAGTAAAGGGATGGTAAAGTGGGGGAAAGTTTAATGTAAACTACGTTAAGGTGGGGCATCACCACGGATAAATACACGTGTGAAGAAGAATATTTCATAATGATATTTGGGTACATTTTAAACATTACGCTGAGGAAAAAGAAGTTTCATAAACCCCAATATAAAAAACATATAGGAAATTTTGTTGATTGAGAGGTAACTTGTAAATGATAATTTCAAAGATAAAAGTTATTTACTGTGGACGTTTCTTTATCACTTAAAGTAGATGAATGCAATTCATGGTTCATAAATTCATTCTTTTTGTTCATATTACATGTCCTAGAGGCTTTTTTGACACATATTATGATAAAACTAATGGTACTAAAGTCTATTTATGGGATGATAAATGCCATGAAATAAAAGGTTATGCTGATTTGTGCTACTTTCCTAAGTGGTCATGTGAAATAAATCAATAACGTAGTATATATACGAGGGATGAAGAAAAAAAATGACCTCAATTTCAGAATTTGTGAAGCTAGGTTTTCATGTGAAGGGCATACATGACATTACAACAATATAGTAGAAGGAATAAAAAATGGGGGTCTTTACCAATTTGATGTTATTTATAAATATCATTAAGTAGCTCATCAACAACTAGAAATTATAGATCAAGCCTTAAAAGATTGAATTTGTGAAGTTAGGTTTTCATGTGAAGGGCATACGTGATCATTACAACAATATAGTAGAAGGAATAAAAACTAGAGGCCTTTGCTAACTCGATGTTATTTCTAAAGATCGTTAAGAATTTCATCAAAAACTATAAAGGCACTGTGACAGATAAGATATGATAATTAAAATTGTAAATATCCAATTTTACATTAAAAGAATGAAATGGTGAAGTTTCTTCCAAATTCTAATACTAAAAATACTAAATATGATGATTGTGCACTAGGAAAGAAACATCAGATTTAATTTCCTAAAAGTACATATGAAAGGGAAAGAGATATTCTTGAATTAGTCCATAGTGTGTGAGTCAATACAAGCTAAACCACTTGGTGGACCTATTTATTTTCTTATCTTCATTTAGGATAAAAAAACACTATTTATATTTAAATATTTTAAAACATGGGTAAAAAACATATATGAGAACATATCAATACTCATAAATAATAGGAGGATAATACACATCAAAATATTTCATGGAAATTGTAGAGACAATGGGATTTTGAAACAATGCAACTCAATAAAATGATGTGGTTAAGAGAAGAAGTATAACATTCGGTGAATGGGCTCTAATAATGATAACATGTAAATATACTTCCAAAGATTTTGAGGTTAAAGTAGAAATTACTATTATGTATCTTAAAAATAGAAATTTAGCCAAATTAATACACCATAAAAATAGTTATGAAATATTTTATATTTATATACCAATTGCTAATTATTGGAGATTTTTATTGAAGAAATAATTTTATCACATTTGAAAGGAAGATAGAAGAAAATTTATGCAAAATTAATCAAACATATATTTTTTTTGTTATTTTGTTGACCATCAACACCACCAAATGTATAATCCCATTACTCATAATATTTTTGGAAGGAAATAAGGCATATTTTGTGAGTATGGAAATGAGGATCAAAATAAAGATAATCAAGATGTTTGAAACCTTCCTAAAGAAGGAATTGAAAGTGTAAAAGTATAATAAATTAAAGTTCAACCAGATATGTTACAGACCAAAGTGGAATTGAATATACAAGTAGTTTAAATACACCAAGAAAAAGTAGAGAAACTTAGCAAAGAAATGATGCATTATGAAGACAAAAAAAGAAAATTTAAACAATTATTTGGTATAAATAATATCCTATGGTGATTTAACTTATGAGTGTAAAATAATTTTTGACCTTTCATCATGTTAACAATCGAAAATAATATTGGGTATGGAGCTTTATTATATTCATGATTCAAAAGCCTTGTTTCAACTCTGTTCAGATCCTAGTCCCTAACAAGGGGGTGTGGGGGGCTTTCCCCCACTAGTGCTACGAGGGGGTTCCAAAGGTAGGGCCGCCAAAAGGAAAGAATGACTATTTCTCCTTGGATGTAACGGAAACTGGGTGAACCGGGTATATCTGTCTCTATTGTTTTATACTTTTTGTGTTTCCAATATTTTAATTTCATTCCTCTAATATTTAGTTTCTAACAATAAATGGATGAATTCTATGAAAGAGGAATATGATTTAATAATGAAAAATGAGACTTGGGAACTTAAGGACTTGCTTGAAAATACAATTCTTAGAGGTTCAGTATGTTTGCTCAAATCTATGTTCAATGTTGATGGTAGTATAGGCAAATTTGAACCTGTATTGTCTGCAAAAAGTGACTAAAAAAAGTTGCAAAGTATAGAGACATGCATGCATTAGCTGCTAAGTATAGTTGAAAATTGATGGTAATATAGAGAAATTTAAACTTATATTGTTTGCAAAAAGTGACTAAAAAAAAGGTGCAAATTATAGAGACATGCACGCATTAGCTGCTAAGTATAATTGAAAATTGATGGTAGTGTAGACAAATGTGAACCTGTATTGTTTGTAAAAAGTGACTTTAAAAAAAGGTGCAAATTATAGATATGTGCATGCATTAGTTGCTAAGTATAACTGAAAATTAGATTGGCTCCAAATTAAGTCAACATTTTTGAACGGAATTAAAAAAGTGTATCTACTTTGACCAAAAGGTTTTGTAAAGCACGAAGAAAACATCTTGCTCCTTGGTTAAAGAAAGCATTACATCATCTTAAAAAACGCTGAAGTCATGGTACATCAAAAGTAAGAAATACAAATTCTTAAATAAAAAATGGAAATGAGAGTATTTTTTTGATTTCATTATATCTTGATGATTATTCATGAAAAGAAGTGCTATTAAATTGATTGATGAAATTGAAAGACACTTATCATAAGAATTCCAAAAGAATAAGTTTGATTAGATTTATTATTGTTTAGGCATTCATATTTAGAGAGGAAATGGTAAAACTTTAATTAGTCAATAAATGTATAAAGAAACTAATAAGAAGGTGTAATATAATGTCATCTAATATCTAATGCACTAGAATATAATATTAAGTTTTGCAATAATGATAATACAAAACAAGTAAATGGTATTTTGTATGTATATTTGGTGGGAAGTCTAAACTATTTAACCATAATATATTTTGATAATGAATATATTTTGATAATGAATATACTAATCATTTGAATGTTGAGTTGACAACTGATTCATATTTTGATTGGGAAAGAGATTTAGATCATAGAAAATACACCATGGTATATGCATCAAATACATGATCTAGAATTGTGTCCTGGAGTAGCAAGAAACACCTAGTTGTTTTCTTGTCATGAAACGAAGTTAATTATAAAGTGTTTGTGGTAATCACCGTGAAGCAGTTTGGGTAAAATGTCTTCTTGAAAACATGAGAAAAAGGCCACATGTTTTTAGATCTATCAAATATTATAACCAAAGCTCAATAAAATTGGTAAACAATCTACTTTATAATGAAAAACCAAAATCATTAAAAATAAACCGATTAAAAATTCATTTACAATAAATTTATTTGATTTACTAGAGTACAAATAATAATGTTGTTGCTATATTAACCAAACTTACAAAAAAATCGTAATGTATAAAAACAAGTTAGAAATTATACATAATTCGTCTCCCATTAAGCAAGAGTAGTACAAAACACTTATTATAAGTTGTTAAAATGCTAATAGTTAAGGAATTGAGATTGTTTTAGAATCTTAGATAGTTATAAGGGTATATTTATTTTGATTTGAATTCGTTTTAGAATCTTATACAATTATAGGGGCGTATTTATTTTGATGTATTCATATTGATAGTAAATAAGAAATAAGGTAGTGAAACAGATTCATTAGTTTTTTTTGTTGGGTTTGAAGTTACATACTTGTGTATATTATTTTGCAAACAAACAAGTTTATGATTATTATATTTATATTGTTTGTTTATGATTATTATATTTATATCAATAATATGTTTTAAGTAAATTATTATTATATTTAAATCTATATATAATCAAAATATATCTACAATATTGATATATAATAACATTGAACTATAAAGTTATAGGTTACAATGTTGATATATAATAACATTGAACTATAAAGTTATAGGTTATAGATTATTTGATAAAATGTGTTTTATAAAAATTACGAAGTTTATAGTTCAAACCCTGACACGACGTATCAAAGACAAACAACAATAGCAAATATAGATTTATGACAAGGGCGTTTACTGAAACAAAGCTGGTGGGACTGATGCAGGAGCATACAACTTTGAGGAGACGGAAGTCGGCTGACAGTCTCACACAGATGAAATCATGAACTCATGGCTAAGCAGGCTTAGGCTTGTCAAGTCATTTTACTTTAATTTTAATTAGTTTATTTTATCATGAGACAATTAGGAGTAAATCGATTGGTAGTCATAGGTTATTTCTGTTGCAAGTAGGAACTATGGACAGCGAGATAAACTGACAGATTAATTAGTTCTTTTGTTTAGTAATTAGCTCTTACAGTTGTGTTGGTTAATGCATTTCAGAAACTGTAAACTAGTTACAGTAAAACTGTTAGGGTAGTTCCAACTGAATTAAACTGTATTATCTCAGAAATGTTAAAAGAGGAAAGGGATGATTGTACGGGATTCCTCTCCCTGAAGAACAGAGAAACAGAAAGAAAGACATAGTCTTTTTCCTTTCAAATAAAGAACATCTATTTTTCAATTTCTAATCTCATCACTGTAATAAAATTTCATGCATGTAACATAGCTAAGTAAATGTAGCAAAACTGGCATAAGAGTAACAGGACAAGATGACCAGCGAGGAGGACAAAGGACGGGTGCAGACACGATCTTTAAGAGCGAGAAGAAAAAGTCAAGAACACGACTGACAGAGAGCGGAAACAGCAAACGGTCAGAGGCACATAACAGCGTGCGTCCAGAGAGACAAAAACACAAGCAGACTGAACAGCAATAAGAACCAGGTAATCAGAATAACTTCATCATGATGTGAGCCGAGCATTATTTTAAAGAAAGTCGAAAAGAATACAGTATTACATTGCACAGTTGAATTAAATAACTATCTATTTGAATTTACGGTCCTTTCGAGACCCAAGAAACACATTTTGGAGGACAAAGTAGAATTTACACAAATAACAGTTACAGTAAAATTATCATTATGAAATAGAATCTGCATATTTACATTATGAGTCGAGAAATCACCAAAACCCTGTAGTGAGAACAGTCCATAACATTGACAACCGAAGTTGCAAGTTACCCGAGGGTTTCAACAACCCAAATAACCTATCGACGGACGAGAAGTTACAGGCAAACAGGTGCCAACAAGGAAAGACCAACAAGAAATCATATTACAGACAAGGGTTTCGAAAACCCAAAATATTCATCTACAGGTCAGGGTTTCGGACAAACCTAGGAAACATATCAGGACAACAGAACCGTTACCAATTGAAATTGCCAGAGACATAATGAGCTACACCATCGATAAATAGACAGAAGCATCGCACAGGCGATTGCCAACCACAGACAAACCTAAGACAACAGTTTATGAACAGAGACCTGACAAGTTAAGACCCTACCCGGAGTGAAGCACTGTAGGGTTCGAAGTGAAGGCCATAGTCGTGAGGAGTGCAACCGAGAACCAACCAGTTCGAACCACCTGCAACCAGAAGACAACCTATATTAGTAAGGTCCTAGTCCATCAAACCCTCAAGGAATAGAACAATAAATAACGGCACCGGAGAAACGCTTACCTGAACAGAGGAGGCTGAACCAATAGTGGGCAAACCATGAGAACCTGACAGACACGGAGCAAAATGTGTTAAAGCAGGTAAAGGAGAGATAAGGGAGTTAAATCAAAGAACGAGTGTTTACCTCGACAATGAGCCTGGAGTGCCGAATAGCTGGATTAAACCCTGTGACAAAGAAACCCTGTCAATAAATCGAATAGGAAGCAAGTTCAACAGCTAAGCATTGAGAAAGTTAACTAGCAAATAAGCTACAAACCCTGTAGAGCAGAACAGCGCCCCCAAACTAGAGGGTTTCCATCTTCAAGAGTAGGGAAGGGTCGAGAGAACCCATGTCACAGCCCTCGAAGAACCAGAATGGTCAGGCGAATAGAGTTTCCACAGAAGAGAACAAGCTCTCGGCAGAGTGTCCGTCGAAAGAGCAAAGTGAAAATGATTAACAGAGGGATGTCAACGAGTGTTTTTGAGTGAGGTTAACCGACGGGTACAGGTGAGAGCCCGGTGAAACAAGTTTCCAAACCCTAATCCTTCTACCGAGGCAAGGTACAAATCATTAAACCGATCATTGAATTGCCCAGGACACGGGTCATATCAAACAGTGATCCATAGCTTGGCGGGAGGCCATCATAAGTGGTATCAGAGCAGGTTTTCTTTAGTAGGACTAATGGAACAGGCAGAAGGTGAAGGTGAAGTAAGAGGAAGAGCAAGAGGAAGAGGAAGAGGCAGAGGACGAATGGTCCACAGGCCAGTAGATGATGGATTACGAGAAGAGATAAGAGTTTTGCGTGAGAGATTGACAGTGATAGAGGCTGGGGGAAGAAGAAACCCAGCAGATAACAGTGATGAAGAGGCAATTGAACCAGAGCAGGATGAGTTTGAGGGAATAACACCGGAACTGAGATTGTTAAAGTCAGTTTTGCTGTCCAGTCATAAGCCGAAACATGAGTTGCCTACCTATGACGGAAGCTTATCGGCAGATGTGTTGTTAGATTGGTTAAGTGAAGTGAATAAATTCTTTGAGTTTGAGGAGACCAGCGAAGACAAACAAGTAAGGTTTTCCGCCACCAAGCTAAAAGGACATGCGTCCTTATGGTGGGACAGCGTTCAGGTAGAAAGAAGGAGGTTAGGCAAACAACCAATCAAGAAATGGGCCAGGATGGAAGCGAAACTGAAAGAGAAGTTCTTACCGAAAGACTATCAGATTATGTTGTACAGACAGGTACAAAACCTGAAACAAAGGGGAATGACTGTTAGAGAATTTACAGAGGAATTCTATAAGTTAAATCTGTGAGCAGGATATGTGGAGGATACCTCAGAGAAAACAACCAGATTTGTAAATGGCTTGAGAGGGGAGATTTTGGACGAAATTGGTATCCTTTCACCACAGAAGTTGGATGAAGCCTATCAGTTTGCACTGAAGGCTGAAGAGAAGATAAATAGGAAGCAGAACTCCCGGAGAGGAGGTGGTTCTGGCAGAGGAAAAGGCAAAGTGTATGGCAGAGGGAGAGGTACAGTCTTAAATGAGGAAGGCAGCAGTTCCAAATCTGTTGGTACGACAAATAAAGACAACAGCAACAGGGAAGGACGACCAGCTCAGAGAGGACGAGGATTTGGTCGAGGCCGGGGAACTGTCCAGTGTTACCGTTGTCATAAGTTGGGACATAAGTCTTATGACTGTCCTGAGGGCGAACCAGCAGGCGGGAGAGGAACCTATGTTGCCCAGCCAGAGGATGCAGAGGAGACACCTCAGGAAGCGGAGAACACACCTGAGATAGGTGAAGCCTTGGTATTGAATAAGGTGCTGTTGAAGCCAGCCAAGGAAGTTGCAGAGCCAGATCAGCGAAAGGCTTTGTTTCACACTGTCTGCAAGTCACAAGGCAAATGCTGTACGGTAATTGTTGACAGCGGAAGTACCGATAACTTGGTAGCTGTGGAGATGGTGGAGAAACTGGGATTAAAGAGGCTGAAGCATCCCACTCCCTGCAAAGTATCATGGCTGCAGAAGGGGCACCAACTGTTGGTTGATGAACAGTGTGAAGTAGAGTTTCAGATTGGAAAGTACAAGGACAAGATCCTTTGTGATGTGATGCCAATGGATGTCTGTCATTTGTTATTAAGACGACCTTGGCAATTTGACAGAGGTGCAGTTCACGATGGAAAAACTAACTGCTACAAATTTGTGAAAGATGGGATCAAGCATACGCTTGTACCCATCAAAGAGGAAAACACAGCAGAGGCTAGTGGAGTGAAAGCACTGCTGTTAGGAGGGAAAGAATTCATAAAACAGATTGAGGACAGCGAGATAAATTTTGCTATCATAAGGAGACCAAGAACAGTGGTACTCCACACACAGGTTTTAGATTTACCAGAGGAAGTTCAGAGGTTGCTACAGGATTTTGGAGACATTGTGGTGGATGATCTTCCGAATGAGTTGCCACCTAGGAGGGGTATTAGTCACTGCATTGACTTTATACCAGGGGCAAGTCTACCAAATAAAGCAGCCTACCGCATGAGTCCCAAGGACCATGAAGAGATTAGAAAACAGGTCCAAGAGTTGTTGGACAAAGGGTTGATTCGGGAGAGCATGAGCCCATGTGCAGTACCCATTGTTTTGGCTCCCAAAAAAGGAGGAGAATGGAGGATGCGTACAGATTCCAGGGCTATTAACAAGATTACTGCTAGGTACAGGTTTCCCTTGCCAAGGATGGACGATATGATGGATTGTCTGAGTGGAGCGACTTACTTTTCGAAGATTTATTTGAAAAGTGGGTATCACCAGATCCGGATTCGTGAGGGAGATGAGTGGAAAACTGCATTCAAGACAAACGAAGGCTTATACGAATGGCTGGTGATGCCGTTTGGTTTGAGGAACGCTCCCAGCACGTTCATGCGACTGATGAATGAAGTGCTGAAGGAATTTAACGGTAAGTTTGTTATAGTTTACTTGGACGATATTCTGATTTTTAGTAAGACTAAGGAGGAGCATTTCAGGCATTTGCAGAGCATGTTGAGAAAATTATAGCAAAACAAGCTGTTAATTAATTTGAAGAAATGTACCTTTTTTCAGAGAGAACTGATATATCTGGGTTTTGTTATTGCGGAGAATGAATTAAAAATGGATCC